>JANAVB010014200.1:967265-1149765 GCA_029216955.1 Iris pallida | reverse complement strand
TCAGCAGTCATGCGGTCTTTATGCGGCTCATATGCGGCCATGCGGTCTTATGCGGCATGCGGCTCATATGCGGCCTCATGCGGCTCATGCGGCCATGCGGTTCATGCGGCCATGCGGCTCATGCGGTCCATGCGGTCCATGCGGTCCATGCGGCTCATGCGGCTCATGCGGTCCATGCGGCTCATGCGGCTCATGCGGTCCATGCGGCTCGTGCGGTTCATGCGGTCCATGCGGCTCGTGCGGCACATGCGGTCCATGCGGCCCAAGCGGTCCATGCGGCCAGGCTGCTGCTGCTGCTGCCGCATGGAGGGCACGTCAGCAGTCATGCGGTCTTTATGCGGCTCATATGCGGCCATACGGTCTTATGCGGCATGCGGCTCATATGCGGCCTCATGCGGCCTCATGCGGCCATGCGGTTCATGCGGCCATGCGGCTCATGCGGTCCATGCGGTCCATGCGGTCCATGCGGCTCATGCGGTCCATGCGGCTCATGCGGCTCATGCGGTCCATGCGGTTCATGCGGTCCATGCGGCTCGTGCGGCACATGCGGTCCATGCGGCCCAAGCGGTCCATGCGGCCAGGCTGCTGCTGCTGCTGCCGCATGGAGGGCTACGCTGACTGTGCAGATTTCAAATCGGTTATGGAAAGGGTGAATCAATGCGATTAATTCAGATCCTATCTTTGTAGGATTTGAATTAATTTCGTTACTATATTTGTGGGATTTGAATTAATTCAGTTCCTATCTTTGTGGGATTAGAATTAATTCGTTGCTATCTTTTTGTGATTTGATTCAATCTTTCCATAACTAAAGAGGCGGCTAGGGTTTCCACCCTCTCTCTATTTATACTCTCTTCTGGCCTCCTTTGTGGGTACTACGAAAAAAAAAAATACAAGTCAGAAAAGAGAGAAAGAGAGGGAGTTGCTGCCGCCATTGCAAGTCCATCCGAGGAGTCAGAACAGAGGTGACATCGAGCGTTCCACAAGTTCTTCAAACTTGCTGGTTCCTGGAAGCAGATCGTGTGGGGCGAATCTTGCTTTGAGCAACGGTGTTTTGACACCCCAGCATTGTTCTTCTTCTCATCTCTCTAGATTATTGTAACTTGTTCTGTCTCAATTGCAACACGTTTGCAAGGAAGAACAAGAGATCTTCTCTTTGCTATTTTTCTCCTTCATATTGTAATTTGGCTTTCTTGTTCTGTCTCAATTGCAACACGTTTGCAAGGAAGAACAAGAGATCTTCTCTTTGCTATTTTTCTCCTTCATATTGTAATTTGGCTTTTTAGTTTTATTCGTAGATCTTGAGTTTGATCATCACAAAGTTTTGTGTGACATCTCAGATCTCGATTGCATTAGTTTTCATCTTCGATCAAGCCCCCGGGACTAACAATCTCAAAGCAAGATCCGTGTAGATGGAAAACATTAATGCTTCGCTCCTCCAATCGGACTTCTGCAAGTTGGAAAAGTTCGATGGAGAGCACTATCAAGTCTGGAAGAGAAAGGTGTACCTAACTCTTCAACTGAAAGATGTTGATCATGTTCTGTTGGAGGAAGAACCCTCTGTTCCAGACACTGGATCTACTGCCGCCATCAACGCGACTACCAAACTCCAGGCCAAATGGAGAAGGGAAAATTGCATCTGCAGGCTTATCATCCTGAATGCTATGGAGGACTCCCTGGCAGAATCCTACTCGAAGAAGGAACTTGCCAGAGACATATGGGAGTCTGTGGAAAATCTGTATGAAGAAGATAAGAACAGGAGCAAAATGTTTGTGGTTGAAAAATATCACAAATTGCTCTTTGAGGACGAAAAGTCCATGTTACCACAGGTGAAAGAATTTCTGAAGCTGCGTCAGAAACTGGAAGACGAAGAGATGCCCCTTCCCAACAAGTTTGTCGTCGGAGGGATCGTCTCAAAACTTCCTGCTGGATGGAGTACCTTCTATGCAAGGATGCACAGAAAGAAGCTAGACATTAGCTTGGGAGATCTACTTCAAGAGATCCATGTTGAGGACGAGATGCGTTCTCAACAGAAGGTGGACACTCTGTCCAAGCAGTTGGCTAAAGCCAATCTGGTGCAAACAAGGGATCCCAAGGGGAAGCAGGCGGCTTCTCATCCCAAGAAGAAGGACTTCACTAATCTGAAAGTGAAGGGTCCTTCTTTCAAGCAACAGAAGACAAAGTCCCACGTGACTTGTTATAATTGTGGCAAGAAAGGCCACTACAAGAGTAAATGCAAATCTAAGCCTAAACAATCAGAGAAAGGTGAGCCTAATAAGGTTTCATTGGTTTCTAACGTTGTTGCTATGATCGGACAGGTCACAACTGTGGGGGTTGACTCTGATTGGTGGATAGACACTGGTACGACTTGCCATGTCTGTTCAGGCAAGGAATGGTTCGTCACGTACCAGCCGATATCTGAGAAGGTTGTCATGACGAACCAGGCCCAAGCTGAAGTTCTGGGGATCGGGACCGTGGAACTGAAACTCACTTCTGGGAACACTCTGACGCTTCAAGGTGTGAAGCATGTTCCGGCGATTGCCAAGAACCTGATCTCTGGGAGCCTGCTCTGCAACGCAGGCTTGAGGATGGACATCAATGCTGGTCAGATGGTGATGTCCAAGAAAGGAACATACTTCGGGAAGGCTTATCAAACCGAAAGCATGTTTAAAATTCAGCTTGTTAACCAGTTTGAAGACATTAATGCAGTTGCATTTTCTGATTATTCTCTTGAGTTGTGGCATAATAGACTAGGACATGTTCATTGTAAGAGAATTAACAAAATGTCTAGTCTAGGACTTATCTCCAAATGTGGGGGTAAGGTGGAGAAGTGTGAGGTGTGTGCTCAGACGAAGATCACAAGGAAACCCTTTCATCGGGTCAATAGAAGCACAGATCTTCTGGAGTTGGTGCACTCCGATATCTGTGACTTCAAATATTTCTCCACGAAGGCCGGGATGAAGTATTTCATAACCTTCATCGACGACTTCTCAAAATACGCGTTCGTCTACTTGCTCAAGTCCAAAGACGAAGCTTTCGAGAAGTTCAGAGAGTTCAGGGCCGAGGCTGAACGGCAGACTGGACAACAAATCAAGAGGCTGAGAAGTGATCGAGGTGGGGAGTACAGGTCTCATGAATTCGCATCGTTCTACAAAGAACATGGAATCATATGCGAGACTACTGCTCCATATTCTCCTCAATCCAACGGAGTAGCAGAGAGGAAGAACCGGACATTAACAGAAATGATGAATTCTATGCTGCTCACTGCAGGTCTTCCAAAATGCTACTGGGGAGAAGCTGCATTAACGGCCACTTTCATTCTGAATAGAGTGCCATATGCAACTTCGGACGTAACTCCTCATGAACACTGGTTCAAAGTCAGACCCAACTTGAATGTCATTCGAGTGTGGGGGTGTCTGGCGTTTGTGAAGCTTCCAGATCTGAAGATTCAGAAGCTGGGGACAAGGACTACGAAGGCTATCTTCTTGGGGTATGCCGAGAAGAGTGATGCTCGGAGATTTCTTGATATTGAATCAAATCATATTATCGAATCTCGCGATGCTGAATACTTTGAAGACAAGTTCGCAAAAGACAAAAACATTGTTCTTTCGGACATTCCGGAAAATGATGTAGGTACTAATGAGACTGAAATCTCATACGAGCCAGTAGTCCAAGAAGAAGCTGTTGTTGATGGAACAACTCTTGCACCAGAACTCGCCGAGCCGTCAGCTAAGCGAGCGAGGAGACCGAAAGATTTCGAAGATGACTTTGTCACCTATCATGTGAAAGCAGATCCGCTTACCTATGATGAGGCGATGAAGACCAGAGATGCTATCTTCTGGAAGGAGGCAGTGAATGACGAGTTTGACTCTATCACCTCCAATAACACATGGGTGTTGGTAGATCTACCTAAAGGAGAAAAGCCTATTGGATGTAAATGGATCTTCAAGAAGAAGATGAAGGCAGATGGAACTATTGACAAGTTCAAGGCCAGGCTGGTCGCCAAGGGATTTTCTCAGAAACAGGGGATAGACTACTTCGACACGTACGCTCCAGTAGCTCGGATGACCACCATCAGGATGTTAATCGCTCTAGCAGCTATACATAAGTTGGTGATAGATCAGATGGATGTAAAGACAGTATTCCTGAATGGGGAGCTGACCGAAAAGATTTACATGCAACAGCCAGATGGATTTGTCGTCAAAGGTCTTGAAGACAAAGTCTGCAAGTTGGTGAAATCATTATATGGTTTGAAGCAAGCTCCCAAGATGTGGCATGAGAAGTTTGACAAAGTTATTAGGTCAAACGGCTACAGAGTCAGCGAGACGGACAAATGTGTTTACACAAAGTTCGCTGATAGAAGAGGAGTCATCGTTTGTCTGTACGTGGACGACTTGCTAATCCTAGGTACGGATATAGGCTGTGTCACAGAGACAAAGAAGTTCCTCTCAACCAAGTTCAGTATGAAGGACTTGGGGGATGCAGATGTCATCCTGGGCATAAAGATCATCCGGACAGACACTGGAGTAGCGCTGTCACAATCTCACTATATTGAGAAGATGCTCACACGCTATGGGTATAAGGATCTTCCAGGAATCGATACGCCATACAGGTGTGATCATAAGCTGAAGCCAAACTCGAGGAAAAGCGTCAGGCAGCTGGAGTATTCTAGCGTTATCGGAAGTTTGATGTACGCAACTACTGCCACAAGGCCTGACATAGCTTTCGCCGTGGGAATGCTGAGTCGGTTCACAAGCAACCCAGGGGTTGAGCACTGGAAAGCTGTGAAGCGAGTAATGAGATATCTCAAGAAGACTCAGACATATGCACTGCACTACAACGGGTATCCGACAGTAGTGGAAGGCTTCAGTGATGCTAGCTGGTGTTCAGAGGTGGAAAGCGAGAGATCCACAGGTGGATATATCTTTTCCTTGGGTAGAGCTGCTATATCGTGGAAGTCGAAGAAGCAGACTGTACTCTCTCGTTCCTCCATGGAATCTGAATTCTATGCACTTGAAACTGCAGCAGATGAAGCAGAATGGCTTCGGGAGCTCATGTATGATCTTCCAGTGGTTGGGGCTCAGATACCGGCGATACAGGCGACTGCGGCGGTGGCATCAAATGACCTCTTCAACGGGAAGAAGAGGACTGTGCGGTTGAAGCACAGGGCAGTACACGATCTTATCAAAAGAGGTGTAATTGCAGTGGTTGATGTTCGGAGTCAGGAGAACCTGGCAGATCCGTTCACAAAGGACCTCAAGCGCCAGTTGGTCGATGAAACAGCTTGTAAAATGGGCTTGAAGGCATTCTGATAGTGTGTCTTTGTAATCCTACCATAAAGTTTTATGCTATTAGTTCAAAGAGAAATCTACTAGGCATCAACTTTTGGTTCAAAGGAGGATCACTGACTGGGAAACTATCAGGTAACAGTGGGTACTTGTTCTCTGGAACATGGAAGGGATACGGACCCATAACCACTGTTGTCTACTATGTATTTTTCTGCGGAAAAACAAATCCTGTGGAAGGTTGGCTTAAACGCCTTAATGAGTTCTCAGGCAGAGTGAATGTCTGGTGTGCTTTACAGGAAGCACGGTAGAGCAGCACTACAAGGAGTGAAACTCCATGCTACAGTGGGATGACTCCACCATGAGGTTCCCAGGTAGGGATAATACCTCGGCTTTGCAAGCCAAGTCATAACGGCGTAGCACCGCAAATAGGCAGGTAGCCTAATGCTGTATGACGTAATTAAAGAGTTGTAGACAGCACTACAAAGGGGAGGATGGCCCCATGTTACAGTGGCACGACACCACGATGAGGTACCCAGGTAGGGGTAAAGCCTCGGCATTGCAAGCCATGTCGTTGCGGCGTAACACCGCAAGGAAGCCTTAGGCTTCATGCTGGGTAGTTTGGCACTACAAAGAGGCTTGTGACCTCATGCTACAGTAGTACGACACTACGATGAGGTTCCCAGGTAGGGGTAATGCTTCGGCTTCAGGCCATGTCATAGCGACGTAGCACCGCAAGGAAGCGCAAGGCTTCATGCCATATCTCTTTAATAAAGAACTCACCTATAGTGTATGAAAAGAGATATCAGGCCGTCTCTTGAGGGTAAACTTGTAGACGCCCAAAATTATACACTGAAACCAGGCTGGCACAGAGCCTTTAATGTGCAGCCAGAAGCACACGTAACTACACTTTGTGAGTGGGAAGAATTACAACTGTGGTGCAGAATTCAAGGCGTAGTCCATTCTTGTATCACATTGTTATTTAACCCATGCGGGAAGATTCAAGTCGTCAGCGACATCTATCCTAATGCAAAATGGACAGTTACTGTGGGGAACGCTCAACCCTGGACACATATATATATGTTGTGATATGTGGGGGATTGTTGGTGCTTTATTTACATGGAGAGAGCTTGCTCTCAACATGCCTTGTAAAATTTTAGTCCCACATTGGAAAAGCACCATGAGTTATCTCAACATATATACTTGGGTGTGTTGTTGAGAGATGCACATGGGGTGATGACCCTAAGGAGGGAACCATGTGGGTGATTTTACTAGGAGGTAAGAATAAGGCTCCAAGGATTAAGCATTAATGCTTTTGTCATTCTCCTGGATTAATTTCACTTGGAGCTAAGCCCCAAAGGGGCTTAGCGACTCGAACTCGGACTCGGACTCGGGCTCGGGCTCGGGCTCATGGGCTCATGAGGCGTAATGTGGCGTTTTGTTGGCGCACTTTGCACTTAGCACGTCAGCAGTCATGCGGTCTTTATGCGGCTCTTATGCGGCCATGCGGTCTTATGCGGCATGCGGCTCATATGCGGCCTCATGCGGCTCATGCGGCCATGCGGTTCATGCGGCCATGCGGCTCATGCGGTCCATGCGGTCCATGCGGCTCATGCGGCTCATGCGGTCCATGCGGCTCATGCGGTCCATGCGGCTCGTGCGGTTCATGCGGTCCATGCGGCTCGTGCGGTACATGCGGTCCATGCGGCCCAAGCGGTCCATGCGGCCAGGCTGCTGCTGCTGCTGCCGCATGGAGGGCTACGCTGACTGTGCAGATTTCAAATCGGTTATGGAAAGGGTGAATCAATGCGATTAATTCAGATCCTATCTTTGTAGGATTTGAATTAATTTCGTTACTATATTTGTGGGATTTGAATTAATTCAGTTCCTATCTTTGTGGGATTAGAATTAATTCGTTGCTATCTTTTTGTGATTTGATTCAATCTTTCCATAACTGAAGAGGCGGCTAGGGTTTCCACCCTCTCTCTATTTATACTCTCTTCTGGCCTCCTTTGTGGGTACTACGAAAAAAAAATACAAGTCAGAAAAGAGAGAAAGAGAGGGAGTTGCTGCCGCCATTGCAAGTCCATCCGAGGAGTCAGAACAGAGGTGACATCGAGCGTTCCACAAGTTCTTCAAACTTGCTGGTTCCTGGAAGCAGATCGTGTGGGGCAAATCTTGCTTTGAGCAACGGTGTTTTGACACCCCAGCATTGTTCTTCTTCTCATCTCTCTAGATTATTGTAACTTGTTCTGTCTCAATTGCAACACGTTTGCAAGGAAGAACAAAAGATCTTCTCTTTGCTATTTTTTTTCTTCATATTGTAATTTGGCTTTTTAGTTTTATTCGTAGATCTTGAGTTTGATCATCACAAAGTTTTGTGTGACATCTCAGATCTCGATTGCATTAGTTTTCATCTTCGATCAAGCCCCCGGGACTAACAACAAATATATGGAAAGGATTTGTTTTATTGATATATTTGCATTGGAATACATAAACTCTTAATAGCCAACTTAGCTTACAACTCGTGAAACTAGAAGAATACAATGTTCCATACATTTAGCTATTTATTAATAAAAGATAATAAATAAAAAACTCCTCTAAACTAGAAGTTTCATACGTCATGGGAGTCAAATGCCTCGAAGCATCCAAGTTATTTTTCGCATATGTAAGGACGAGGGTCACAACATTGGGGACTGCAGTGGCGAGTGATATCAAATCAACTCATCTAAAGCAACATATTAATCATGTGGAAGCATATCAAAATTATTAGATGATCTTTCTGTTATCTAGGTTCTATTAACAATTCAGATTAGGCATAAATGCATGATTATCACTTTATTGTGATTCTTACCAACAATCACTTTCTTTCCTGCAAAACAGCGATTAGAATAACAATATTAGATTTTTCACATTTTTTTTGTCTTTGCAAAACGATATTAGAGATCACAATATACGCGTCACTAGTCAGCCCCTACATCAATTGGTTAGGTCTGCAAAATAGTTGTCATTACTATGTTGCCTACATATATGAAGGTCATTGGTGAACGCACCACCATCATGAACTATTCATGGTAAAATGAATTTCCTTTCAGTGCAGGTAGCAAGTCCCATTGAAAGTCATGTCATCCATGTGCTTATACCTCATCACCATTCACACACGTTCTCCCTAGGTCAAATCGATTCTGCGGCTGATGTCGTTCAAGGAACCAAATATTGTATACAAGTTATCCATTATCATATCCATGCATATACAACTTTGCTATAAATATAACATACATGATAATAGAAACTTGAAAAGAAAAAAAAATCGATCTATGCGACATATTCTTGTTTTATATTTCATATTCCTCGAGTCGTAGCCTATAATTCATACTCTCATTCCAGGGTTGGCGACGCAACGGTCCCATACCATGGCCACAATTCAATTTTATTATAAAGGCTCAGAATCTCTCTCCTGTTTAGCACACCTTCCATAGCAACAAGTGAAACATTAAACTATATACATCAAGTCTAATTTCATTTGTTCCATATAAAAAAAAATTGGGAACATTTGCTAATTTTTTTTTAAAAAATAGGAATATACGATAGTTTCTATATTTTGAATGAAAAAATTTATTAAAATATTCTAATATTTTTTATGAAAAAAAAAAGCTCAATCAAACACAGCCTAAACTTAAAAGGCAGATACACAAGCAAGAGAGAACAACTCAAGACTAAAGGAGACGAATACCCGGAAGTACCCTATGGGAAGTTCATGATTCTTGATTTTTATCAGGAATACGTAGCAAATTAATAGGTTTAGGTGGTTGAGTTCTTGGGACAAATTGCATTTGCATTTATATATACTAGAAAATGCATGTGGGTTTGCACACTAAATCATTTTTTTTTTCTTTCTAATCTTATAAAAAATAATTTTAATATTTAAACTAAATTTAAATTTTATTATATATATATATTTATATTTTAATTAAAATTTGTAAAAAATTAATTATAATTTGTTATGGATAAATATTTTTATGATATTGTTTGTTCAAATATTTAAATATATTTGAATTATGATTTGTTAAACAATTTAAATTTTTTCTGAAATTTTTTCCTTTAAATTTAGATTTTAAACCGTTTTAAATTTAATTTATAACTAGATATTTGTACGGACTAAAAGAGATAAAGTTGGTTTTATTCGTACTTTTTTGAAGAAATCGTGGATAAGAAAGTTAATTTTTATTTTTCGTAATTTTTTAAAAATAAGATGGTGCATAATATTCATATAGCTTAGACGGATCACTTTTGAGCCGTTTTGAAGTCTCTTTATATAATAGAAGATACAAGCTCTCTCCTAATTTGGTTTTTGATATCCCTGCATTTCCATTTTTTTTTTTCTTGTGAGCAACAACCGAGTTACTTCTTTGGACCATGATTAAACTAAGTCCATTAGATTATGAATAGATTGTGTTGAATTACAAGTTTTGTCGAACTAAGCCAATTCGGGGACTCCAAAGAAAATCATTGGCATCTTTTTTATGATTCTTTATTGGTCCACACTCCCAATTTTGAATGGGAATAATAATAAGTTCACATTCCAGTTCGACTTCGAATAAATGAGACAGATATCTTACATATCAGATTTTTTAACGAGTCCGTGGGTTATGGCCAACCTAGTGGTAGCAACGGAACTCCGTTGCGGAAGACAAGGTTGAAATCCCTCTTGACATTTACCAAATCGAAAAAAAAACACCTAAAAAAAACTTTAAGAGCATCTCCAACCCTATTGTCTTGTTTTGTGTTGTGAATCCTATGTGGCATGAGGGACAAGACAATGTCTTGTATAGGTGGCAAGGTTATATTCACAAATGACAATGGGTTTAAAAAGTCATCTCCAATGCAAAAGTATTGAGAAGACAATACAAATAATTTTTTACAACTTCCAAGACAACTTTTACTCTTCTACTTCTTTTTTATAAATATTTTTATTCACAAATGATGATGTGGACATAAAGACATTGTGAAGTGCATTGTCTAGATCTAGACAACCAACTTCACATTGTCTTTGCCATGTCATTGCCATGTCAACTCCACACTTTATTTCACATTTGCATTGGAGAAGTACTTTTGGAAAAAATGGTTGTCATTCCTATGTGGCAACCATTTTTTTCAAACTCACAATAGGGTTGGAGATGCTCTAACTAGAGATGATTGACACTGCATGAGAATCATTAAACTGTATACATCAAGTCTAATTTCATGTGTTTACCGTCTAAAAGTCAGTAACTATGCCGTTTATATGTTTACAATTCATGTAACAGTACTTTTACAATTACGATTACATTATTTTGGATGGAAATATTTTCTAAAATATCCTATAAAAATATTAATCATCACCTACATATAAGCTAGGCTTGGATACGGAACTAAGTGCATATGTCTTACACATATGCCAAATTAAAAGAACAATAGGGTCATTCTGTAGTTTAGACAACGGTTACATTCAGTACCGTTTCGATGTATTAACAAAAAATATGCTAACAATCAATACTAAAAACAACTGTGTTTCTCCAAAGGGGGGCGCGTGCTAGACCGTGCGCTGACATGGCAATTCTCCATTGGTGAGATCGATCCGGAGCTAGCAGGAAGAGGACTGGAGTCAATAGGAGGGCCACATCATCGCACGATTCAGCGCGCGGTTCTCCCCTCCCTCCGTGCATTTTTGTACTAACCATGACCGACTCTAGCCCAGGGCAGCTAGGAGCCTAGGACGATCATCTAGAGCCCACTGATCATGAGGGCCAAAAAAAAAATATTTTAAATATAAATATATTGATAATTTTATATCTAAAATAGAACCAGTATATACCATGGGCCTTTTTTAATATAAAGTTATTGTGGTGTAATCGTTATTGTAATTGACTTATATACTAAGCTTCTTAGTTCAATACTTGGTGGAAACCTTCTTTAAAATTTATTTTAATTTTAGTTTTTTAATATTTTATACATTATGTTTGGGGTCCTATGTGAAAAGTTTGTTCTGCAGGACCCTCATGAGGTCAGGGCAATGTGCATGTACTTGTATGGGACATCTAGCAAAATCTATTTAGGAAAGAAATTGACAGTACATGTTTCTTGGAGCATCAATACTAAGGCTCTTCCCAATTTTTAGATTATAGATTCATGATATAGGAGTCCATTTTATAGAATTATAAGGTTCAAGCTTCACAATGGTCCCATCCCAGCAACACGAGCTATAGCTTGGGCATGAAAATTTATATATTCAGATGTAGGAACTCATTTGTAGAATAGTAAGACTCAATTTGGAACTCAAATTTATAGATTCTAGATTTTACATTATTTTTTTACAACACAATCTTTACAACCAAATATCATTATGTCAGTTTCTCTATTATTCTCATACAAATCCAACACATTCTACATATATTTTTTATGGGAGCGGATCAAAAGTCCCCCTTAGAAAACCTCCTTAAAAAAATCCTCACTCTAATTCGTAATATTAATGTTAATATTAATGTTAATGTTAATATTAATTTTTTTATATATATATATATTAATGTTAATGTTAATGTTAATATTAATGTTAATGTTAATGTTAATATTAATATTAATTTTAATGTTAAGTTTAATATTAATTTTAGTATTTAATGTTAATATTAACATTAATATTAACATTAACATTAATATTAACATTAATATTAACATTAAATTACGGATTAGAGTGAGGAAGGTTTTTAGGGGATTTTCTAAGGGGGCTTTTGATCCGCTTCCATTTTTTATTATTATAAATTTGAGTCTCAAGATATATTTTTCAGGTCCATCTACTAATAATGCTCTTAGGAGCCCATTTGATATACATGGCCGGCCCACGTGGTTGGGTTGTCCTATCCAGAGCTAGTTTTGGTTGTCCTTGATCCTTATTGTAGGTCGATCTTGTAATGTCACCCGCAACTCTGACCTCTATTGGAATTACGCTGTCTGGAGTGTTGCCCAAGCAAAGAGGGGTTGTCCAAATCCGAAATCTTATCTGACTTACCCCAGAGTCGGCTCATAATTTAGTACGGTGAAGTATGTTTGTCGAGCGATTCCTAAGCAGTAACAAAGAAGGATGACTGTCCATAACTCGAACCATTATTATCTCTGGTTCATGACATAAATATTTGAGGATATTATAACTTAAAAAAAATGTGAATAAATTTGGTATCCTCAGTCCTACACCTGCTATAACTCAAAAACTCTCATTTGAATTCACGTACGTTTATATTTTCGATATTTTACTGCAATAGCTTAATTTCCTCCTATCATCCCTATTTTTTTCCTCTTTTTCCATTCGTCTTCAACCTAAATAAATATTTTTTTCCGTACTTCTCACGTGTCTTTTGTTTGATTTTGTTGTAAATATCGAGTAATTTGAGTTTTTGGGTAATTTGAATTAGTGACGACTTAATCTTCACTTTCAAGTAGGGACTGTTTGAAATTGCAAATGGGTTGCAAGTGAACATTTTTTTTGCAACTGTATTGAAAATGTTATCACCTCGCGCATTTGATTGCATGTAAGTGTGTTATAGGGGTGAGCATTATTCGGTTTTGGACCGAAAATCGAACCGAATAAGAGATTCGGTTCGGTTTTAAAAAAATTCGGTTCGGTTTCGGTTTTGAAAATACTAAATTTTCTTATTCGGTTTCGGTTTCGGTTTTGGGTTTCGGTTTCGGTCCAAAACCGAAAACCGAATAAGAAAAATTAGTTACTATATATATGTATATACTATATGTACACACACATGTATTAATATATATAGGTATATACCGAATATACATATGTATATACTATAGGTATATACTAAATAAATTTAGGTATATTTAGTTATTATATATATTAACAAAAAAAGTGCAAATAAACCGAAAAATTGAATAAACCGAATAAACCGAAAACCGAACCGATTTAATTCGGTTCGGTTTGATTCGGTTATGAATCAATTCGGTTTGGTTTCAGTTTTGCTTATTCGGTTTTCGGTCCAATTCGATTTTCGGTTATTCGGTTCGGTTTGAACCGAATAAACCGAATGCTCACCCCTAGTGTGTTATAAATGCACTGAAAGTGCACTTGCATTGACACTTTCAATGCATGTTCACTTGCATTACATTACAATAATTATAGTATTTGGTTAGCCATTTCAAGCACATTAAAAGCAAAAAAAATTGTTGTAAGTAGATAATTTTTGAGTTGTAGTAGAAAATGAATAGAGCTCATTAACAGTGGAGAGTTTTGTGGTTAATTTTTCTTTATGAATTCAATTGAATTTATTTATTTATTTATTCGTTAATAGATTTTTGTTAATTTATCTTTAACTAAATAGGAAAAACATTTAGAAATTATTTTTTACGTTAATTATTTATTAATTAAAAAGCCAATGATAGTTAATTTTAAGTTAAGAATTTATTTATTTATTTTTTGTTACTTGGTTTTGAGTTAGTGTTTCATTAATTACCTTTTCTTAATCTTTTAATTAAAATTTCCTTATATAATTTTTGTTAATTAAATTTTCAATAATTCAAGTTTTTCGTTAATTTAATTTCTGGTAATTTTTATTAAATTTCTGTTAATTATGTTTTGTTAATTACATTCTCTTTACTAATTAGTTCTTCGTTAACTAAATACTAAAAAACAGAATTTTACGTTAATTAAGGTTAAAATTATTTTTGTTAATTATAATTTTTTTAATTATTTATTAATCAATAGATACTTTTAATTTCACTTTCACTTTCATGTTGTCATCCAAAAGTTGGAACTCTAATATTTTAGTTCTTACTTCCACTTTCATGTGGTCATTCAAACAAAATTAATATAAAATTCAGAAAAAAAAAATTTTATCCAAATATTTTTTAAAGTAACACCACTTATATTATAATATATTAAAATTTTCACTTTTACACTTAAAAAAGTTTAAAAAAATATAAGAAAAAACGTACAAATACAACATGAATGCTCTATTAAGGTCCGAATTTTTATAATTAATTTTTTTTTTTTTTTTTTTTTTTTTTTGAAATCACTTAATTTTTTGTTATTCTGAAAATTCTATTTGAAGAACTCCCTGGACCTGGGAGTTGGGATGATGTCACAGCACGTGCTCTATTATTTTATAATTTTGTCCGAATAATTACTGAATTTTCAACCTAAAATTTCCGATTTATTACGACGAACTATCAAGCCTTGCCGAATTATTCGGGAAACCCGATCTTTGTGACTAAAAAGAGGGCAACTCCTCAACCGAAACCCTAACCCTAAAATCGCCTCCCTCTCTCCGATTCCTTCTGCCAATCGAAACCGTAACCTGAAGGTATGATCGCCTCCCCATATCCCCTGCAATCTACGGTTCTTATTTTCCCTAAGAATTTTTTTCATGTTTAATTTATATTGTGTAATTAGTTATTGTATTTATTGTCAAATTTTAGGGTTTCCTAATTTCTTTTGTCAAAGACTTCTCTTTTACCACTTTCTCTTGATAATTTCTTAATAATGGCTTGGAATAGTCAGCCTCTCTCTTATTTTGAGGGAAAAAAATGGGGCTATTTCGGTAAAAATTTGTTACCAAAATCATTAACTAGGGGTCCCCTTCCCATCTGGTCTGGAATTGGTGGTGATAGAACACAATTCGCCATAGAATTGAAGCAAATTGCAGTATAATTCAAATGGAAACTCAATTTGGGGAAGAAATAGGGTTTTTATTTGATTCCTGAATAAGCAGGAAAAGTAGTTACAGGAAATCTGAGAAAGAACAAGAAAAGCTCTAAAGAATACATTGTAAATATCTCATACATCACTCTCTCCCTTTCCTCTTCTAATTATAAGAGCTTCTGATATCAGTTCTGATACGAACTGATACTCGGTGTTGGTTTGCTGAGTTGGCATTTCCAAGCTGGATTTAGATGCTGAGATGTACTCGAATTGAGTTGGATGAGCTGGATCCTCACTAAACTGACCAATGCTAACAGGAACTTCTGATACTAGTAGAAATACTGAATTCTACTGAAGACTCGAATTGAGGCTGGATGGTGCTGAACTCACTAATCTTAGAGCCTGAAGGAAAGGGAATGTAACATAAATTCAGAATTCTGATTGTTTTTTTTTTTCATAATTAGGTAATTCCAGTAGTTTCTATGGGTCTCCTGGAGTTTGCTCAATTCAAAATGGATTTTTTGTTGTTGTTATGTTTTGCTGTTTACATGTAACTTTCCTGTAAGAGTTGAGGTTCTATAGATTGTAATATTCCTTGTTTAATTGTCATTGACGCTCAGACTGTTACAATTTTAGATCTATTGTAGAAAGAGTGTGGATTTAGAACGGGGCATTTTTCTTCGGACTCTTAGTTTTTCTTCATGTATTTGCTGATAGTTTTTGTCACATTTGCACATTTTGTTTATGGTTCTTCTACCTATATATGTTCCTAGGTCTACACAGTCACATTTATTAATGGGCGCTCCAAAGCAGAAGTGGACAGCAGAAGAGGAATCTGCACTCAAAGCTGGAATTGCCAAACATGGTGCTGGTAAATGGCGGACGATATTGAAAGATCCAGAATTTAGTGAGGTCTTATATTTGAGGTCGAATGTTGATCTCAAGGTATAGGCTCCCTCAGCTTTTAGCCGAAGAAATCACTTTCATATTTAAAGTTGGTGCATAATTGCTAAAATGTTACATACTGGTGTGTTGGTGTTTGTATTTGATATCTAGTCGTATAAAACTTTTACATGCTTGATGACAAACATATCTGAATATCTGGACTTGAATTTGTTAGTTCTTCTCCTTAGCTATTAGCCAGAGAAAGCTCTTAGGGGTGTTAGTCAAACTTGATTTCAGAAGCACAATGTGGGTGTGATTTTAGAATCACAATCACGGCGATTTCAGACAAAACACAGTGATTTACAATGTTAGCAACTGTAATTGTGATTCTGAAATCACACCCACAATGTGCTTTTTGAAATCACTATTCAAGGAAAATCAATAGAATCATGGATCTCTTTTCGTTTTTGGTCCATACCCTCTTCCAGATCATCTCTTTTTCCTATGATATTTTTGTTGGAGACAAACAAACCACCCAAATGCGTAAAAGTGACACGAGCTGACTCTTAAAGCTTAGGATGTTACTTTTTTTTTTTTCCTTCCTTCTATTGAATGTTACTAAATAGCATATATATATATATATATATATATATATATATATATATATATATATATATATTGGAAGAGATCTCCCGGCCGCTCGGAGGGTGCTGGGGAGTTCAGATTTAGCAGCTGCTACGACCTTGTCCGCCCCCACTTCGATGATATTGAGGAGTATGACTTTGTCTGGGGGAAGGGGCTCGCCAGGAAGATGCAATTGTCTGCATACAAACTGGTGCTGGGCCGGTTGCTTACTCGGGACAGATTGCTTCGGTTCGGGGTTTCTGTTCCTGAGCCTGAGTGTGTTTTGTGTGAGACAGAGCCTGAATCTATTGGGCACCTGTTCTTTCAGTGCCATGTGGCATGGAGCATCTGGGCAGAGCAGTGCCGGAGACACTTGGGAGGGGTTGGCAGGGAGCGGGACTTCAGAGAAATCCTTAAGTGGATTGGTGATTGCAGGGGCAAGGAGCAGAGCTGGGCTAGGCATGCTAGATTGAGACTTGCTGCGTCAGTTTGGCATGTCTGGAGGGAGAGGAACCGGCGCATTTATGAGGGACTATCCACCCCAGTGGTGGGCATACTTCATAACATTGAGTCGGATGTACTAGTAATGTCCACCTGAGTTGGGCTTGTATCACTATGTTGTAACCTTATTGAGATGATGGAATAAAATTTACCCTTTTTCCAAAAAAAAAAATATATTGGAAGAGATAATTGTTAATTTTTATGCTCGCTCCCACTGGAATTCGAACACCACCCACTCGGGTCTTATGTCTCCACTCTAGCCACTTGAGCTATCAGTCTTTATATATATATATATATATATATATATATATATATATATATATATATATATATATAGAAGTTCACCACCTACGCCCAGTGTGTAATCTCAAATGATAATAACACAATATCTAGCTAATTATTAGGATTCCTGACATGCCAACAAAAAGTCCATCAAATATATGCACAAACTTTTTCTTATTTTCTCCACTTGTGCAATTTCACAACAACCTATGTATAATTTTTACATTTTTTTTTTCTACATGGTCAATTCCACAAATGCCTAAAAGATATGACAACTATGCATCAACACAAACTCCAGCGCAGTTTAAGAACGATTCAGTGACACTTTGTCATTGAAAAGCAACATTATAAACCTATTTCCAGTTGTCATCTTCTTCCTCTACCTCTTGTTTACATGTTATATAACATAATAAACTCACTCATTCATGTTGATGATCTATTTTCAAAGCAATCAAACACAATAGAAAGAAAATCATCTCTTCTTCATTATGGAAATTTTAGTGCCAACCAAAGACAATGGAAAGAGATTGGGAAAAAAGGGCCGAGAAGACATGGGATTGGGACACTGTCGAGTCATATCGGATCTTTTATTGCTCTCTCTCTCTCTCATTCTTCCTAGGATCTGGTCTCATTCTTCCTAGTTCCTAGGATTTGATCTGTTAAGAGGGAAGACCAAATGTATCTCCTAGAAACCGATGGATATTGACCACCAACAAGGAACAGATCGTGGAATGGCGATCGAGGACGAGGATGGTTTGGGCTCGCAGTGTGAAGGGGGCCATTTGAAGATGATGAAATTCGGTGGAGCGACAATACTTTTCTCCTCATAGATATGAGAGAGAGAGAGAGAGAGAGAGAGAGAGAGAGAGAGAGAGAGAAGTATCGTGATGAAGGGGTGAAGAGGAAGGATAGAATGAGATTTCAGAATATCGTCCGAGAAAGGTGTGGTTTCGTCAAAATAAAATAAACTGTAAAGTGGTAGTCAGATTCTCAAGTCGCAAGTTTTAGCGATTTGAGAATCCCAATTGACTAACATGGTACTTTCAAACCGCATGTGTAAATCCCTATCAACTAACACTACATGCGATTCTGAAATCGCGATTGACTACCCCTCCTTAGATATTGACAGTTGGCTCACAATTGCTAAAATGTTGCATACTGGTGTTTGTATGTGATATCTGGACGTATAAAAGTGTTGCATGCTTGATGACAAATGCTTGTTGACAAACATATCTGAATTTTCTGTACTTGAATTTGTAAGTTCTTCTCCTAGTTCTCAAATAACATTTTGCATATTGGCAGGATAAATGGAGAAACTTGAGCGTGACAGCAAATGGATGGGGATCGCGAGAAAAGGCTAGGATAGCCTTGAAAAAAAGCCGACATGTTTCTAAGCATGATGACAACCCAATGGCTACTACTACTACTACTGTAGTTGAATACGACAATGATGTCGCTCATGTTAAGCCTCTTTCAATGTCCAGTGAAGCTGTGCAAATCAGTACTCCAAAGAGATCGGAATCAAGGTTGGTCGTAAATCATTTGTTTGCTTGGGATGGGATTGTGGTTCCTTAGAGCCCCCCTAGGAAATTTTCTAAGACGACAACCACGCGTTGAAATCCAGATAATCCATCACAGCCTTATGTAATGTAATCGTAGGTTAATCATACATCATTCGTTCATTGCGGTAGTAGTAATTTTGGATCTTAGTACCACTACTATTTTCTTATGTTGCACGGACACGGGAAAATGGTGTCAATGACCATGCAAGATAGGTGATTATATTGTACCTCTCTGAAAATGTATGTATCCCGTATTTTGTATCGTGTCCTTATCCGTATTCATCCTTATCCGTATTCATGCAAAATAGCTATTATCAGAGATGTGTTTGTTCCCATGCCAAATAGGCCTTAAGTTCTCCAAGTTCCTTAATGTTTGTCCTATGCCACATAGACTTTCGTTCAACATAGCTATTATCAGAGACATGATTTGATAGTGCTGTATTATGCTCTTATTGCATTGAACTGGCAAGTTTTAAGGGTAAATCTGATCTTAAATTTAAATCATAAAGGTTTCTTTAAAACAATGGATCATTGTTGAACCTGTTGTTACATTAGTTTTCTTATTTAGTTTAATTCAATTATGATTTTTATTGGATCTCTTCTTTTGTATCCAGGCTAGACAATCTTATACTAGAAGCTATAACAAAGTTGAAGGAGCCCACTGGGTCCAGTAAGATAGATATTGCCATGTATATAGAGGTAAAAAATTCACCACATTAGTATATTCCTTTTTTATATTCATCTTTCTCCCGCTCTACTACTTTATTGGGCTTGGTGGAGGTGAATGGAATTTTGTTTTCAATCTACTTCTATTCCCATCTATCTTTCAGCCTATGTGCACAGTGAATACAAAACTGATCTTTTTGATAATTAGCTGATTAAATTGTCAGTTTCTATTGGTTATACAATTTACTTAATCAACTTGCTTTTCGGCAACCATCCATTGTTTACTATTTTTTGATGCGGTCACCAACAAAACACAATCCATCTCTCCTCAGGAGTGTTCTTTAAACAATAAGTATCAGGGAGTCTTGGTGCTGTTCTTTGGAGTCCATGGGCGATATGGCTTTAATTATTTTAGATTATTTGATGCAGGACCAATATGAAGCCCCTGCGAATTTCAAGCGCTTGTTGTCTGATAAACTCAAAGTCATGACTAGAAGTGCGAAACTGATCAAGGTATTATGTCTTTTATTTTGTTTTCTCCTTTTTTATTTGGATACCTTTTATGTTCATGATCTAGGAGAATAACTACTTTTGGAATTGCTATTTGTTGTCCAGTATTTTATCTTTTCAGTATTTCTGGCAGATAGAGTATGACTAATATATGTATCTTGTAACACCTGTGTCCATATTTACAGCCTGATGAGGTAGTCCTTTCTGTTAAAATGTGTTAGATGATATAAACAATAAGGAGGCTTGGTCCAGTGACATAATTGTGGACAATTCAAATTGGGTTCTTTTTGTGCTATATTTAGTGTTTGGTTGTTTTTCCTCTGTGCGGAGCCTCATCCATGTCCCTTGTTATTGGCAGAGTTGTCATGTACTTTGAGAAGGACAACTACCCGTCCTCACGCCAACCAATCTGCCTCATTTGGACTTTGACTTGTGACCTTTCTATCCCAAGGAAGGTGCTTGTTTCTTAAGATTCCTCTTCAACTCCTGTCACTGAGATGATCTCGAGGATTAATTGATTTGAGCCCTCTTTTTTGTTACGAACTATTCCATTTCTTGTCAGGTTTGAAATGTACATCTTGGTGATGTCAATTCTTTTTCTTTGATCACCCGGTGATGTCAATACTAACAATGATATTGTGGTTAATGATAAGACCAACTGTGAAATCCAGAATACTTTCTATAATCTAACCATAATGGTACTTGCCAATACAATTTGTTTTCATAAAAATACAACTACAAAAAAAAAAATAGCCTTTAGCCCAAGTTTTTTGAATCCTTTCCATCCATTCAGTTATGTTAAAACACTAACAAAAACCATGCCCTTCTTTAGGACTTCAATCAATGTTTGTTTAGGCCTACCTCTATATTGGGAACACGGTGTGATCCGAACCGGAGTTTGGTCCGTGAGATGCGATATTGGATTGGACCCATATGCCTTAAAAGGAATTCCCATGTAACGCCTGAACCAATTCCAATTATCTACACCTCATGATCCTACCTCCTATCCGATTTGGGACTAAATTACCAACTCCATTGTCATCCCCTTTGAGCGCTGAACCGGAAATGAGATGCAATCCAACAATCTTCACATTTTCTCGTTTCTGTCAGCCGAACAACCTTAGCACCCCTGCTACATTTGCTCGTTTCTGTCAGCCGAACAACCTTAGTACCTGTGCTGCCTTTGTTCGTTTTCGTCAGCCTAACAACCTTAGCACCCATGCTACCTTTATTCGTTCTCGCCAACCGAGCCTCCACCTTAGCTCGTTTCTGTCATCCGAACAACCTTAGCACCCTTGCTACATTTGCTCGTTCCCACCAGCCGAACAATCTTGGAATCTCTGCTATCTTTGCTCGTTCTCGCCAGCCGAACAATCTTAGCTCCTATGCAACCTTTGTTCGTTCTCGCCAACCGAGCACCCAGGAAATCCAACATATTGTCATCTCAATCCGTTCGATCACAGAACTAAACCGACACGTTCATACACACTACTATTATGCAACCACAACGTCTTGCTCCATCTTGGATATGTTGGACCCACCATCGAAGCCAATCCATGTTGTTGTCTCCAACGTTAGGTCTGATTTGCCTTTCGCCTGCAAATTTCTTGATACCTAGACCATCTTATGGAGGATGCTCCTAATTGGTCTGTTTTGCATTTCACATGAACGTTCAGTACCATCTGTCTCGAACCAATTACAGTCACTCAAATATGTCCCGTAACAATGGGCTCTGATACCACTTATTGGGAATGCGGTATGATCCGAATCGGAGTTTGGCCCATGTGGTGCAATATTGGATTAGACCCATATTCCTTAAAAGGATTTTTCATATACGTCCTGAACCAATTCCAATTATCTATACCTCATGATCCTACCTCCTACCCGATGTGGGACTGAATTACCAACTCCATTGTTACCCCCCTTTGAGTGCTGAACCGGAAATGAGATACAATTCAACAATCTTCACCTTAGCTCGTTTTCGCTAGCCGAACAACCTTAGCACCCCTGCTACCTTTGTTCGTTTCTGCCAGTCGAACAACCTTAGCACCTCTGCTACCTTATTTCGTTTCCGTCAGCCAAACAACCTTAGCACCCTGTCACGACCCGCACCCTGATTAGGGGCACGAGAACGTGGGTACGTCCAGCCTACGCCGCAGTGTCGACGGTAGAACGCTGTATAGGTCATCTATAACATCTAACATCTAACAATAAGATATATAAACCTGTCATCTCCGCACGGAGGTATAACATAACATCTCAACTCTATATCTCAAACACAAGTCTAGGAAAGATAGAGCATGATATGGAATCAGATGAAAGGAAGAGACTGAATATAATAGAGTTATCACACCACACAAAGTAGATGTCCAACACAAATAAGTACAAGACCTGAAATGTAACTAAGTCACAACTAACAATCGGAACAATCCGATACAAAATGAAAACTATAAACACTAGACTAGACTAGGCACCCTCTACTGAGCTAGATGCTCCTCAGGCTCCTGAAGGTCACCCTCATGTGTCCCATAGAAGGTAGGACTGGTAATACTAGCCCTAGTGTCCCTTAGTGTCCTAAGTGCCTGACACGACACCACGACACAATATGATGTGTCTAAACTCTAGAAAACCCAATCGGGTAAACACTGACACAGTGAATTGTCACCGCGTCGTGCACGCGTGCACCTAGCTCTAGGACACGACACGCGTGTCTAGGAGTCTCGTGCTCGTGTCCCTAGGTTCGCCTAGGGTTGGTCTAGGGTTAGGATAGCCTGTCTCGTGTCCACGTGTCACCAGGACGCGACACGAGACGCGTATCAGTCGAGAAAACTCGACTGATACACACTATGCAGCGCAGTGTGGTGCGGTGGGTTCGACGCCTCGTGGACACGACACGCACCACGTGGGGCCACGTGGTCGTGTCCACGTGTAGCCCACGTGTTGGGCTACACACTCGTGTCACCACGAGGTGTCCACGTGGTGTCTAGACACGACACGAAGGCCGTGTCCAAGTGAAAAATCGGGTCTGTGCGTGCAGTCTGTGACCCGTGCGAGTGCGATTTCTCACTCGACACGACACGGCGTGACACGAAACTTTGGGGGCATATTCGCAGACATTGCCCCCGTGTCCATGTCAAATTTTACGTGTCCTAGTGCTCTGTGCAGTGAGCACGAACAGCATGGTAGCAGGGCACTGCTCGTGTGCATCGTGCAGTGAGTTCGTGTCCATTTTGGACACGGACACGATTCGGATTCGTGCTCAGTAAGTTAGGGTTAGGGTTAGCAAGGTTAGGGCTACCTGAAAATGCAATTTGTTCTACATTTTACAGAAGTCAAAACCTTTGGGGCAATTCATCAAACATGGTTTTATAACCTAGGATACGTGTCCGATACGGACACCAAACCAAACCTACTTCCTACCAAACTTGACCCACAGTTAGGGTATACCTATATGCATGCATTTATGAAGAGAAATCACAGTATTAACAAGGTTTGAGGGTAATTACCTATTGAGTGAAAACTCAATGAAAAGCCTAGAATGGGGGGGTTGTCCACTTCTCTTGGTGATGTCCTAGCCTTGTGAAACTTTGATTGCTAGCCTCCCTTAGCACCCTTGATGTTGTAGGGTCTCAATGCAAAAGACTATAGGTGATTTGGATCAAAAATGATCAAGTTATGGTCTTGTGAAGGAATGGGAATTTCAAGGTTTAATGAAATGTAAAACGGTATGTAAATGAGATGGGTAGTGACTAAATAGGATGGGGGGGTGCCCTATGGCCGGCCAAGACAAGGGGGGGGGGGGGGGTGTCCTTGGGTTGCTTCCAAGTTAAGGAAGGTTGACTTCTATGTAAAGGTAGCTTAGATCTTTAGGTTTTCAAGAAATATCACAAAAGTAAATATCTAGATATTTTCCTACCTTGACTAATATGCAATATCCATCCTCTAGTCTCTTGGTTAGTGGCTAACCTCCAGATTAGGGTAAACTAGGTTAGGGACTCTCATGACAATAATTAAATAATAATAATTCACATAAATCCAATAATTTCAAATAATTTCTAGTAAATTACCAAAATATCCCTTAGGCTAAAAAGCCCTAACTTGATGTTCTAAACCTATGACTAGGCTCATATGATCATGGTTAGTCTCTAGGTTAAGTAATCTCTAAGGTTGCACTAGCGAAACATCAAAATCACAAGTCGTGGTTTTAAAATAGTTTTAAAATAACTAAAAATCTCCAAAAATCATAATATGGTTTAAATATCATTATTAAATAATTATAATTACAAAATTTTCAAAATTACCCTCATTTTAGAAACTGGGTGCTACACACCCTGCTACCTTTATTCGTTCTCGCCAACCGAGCCTCCACCTTAGCTCATTTATGTTAGCCGAACAACCTTAGCACCCCTGCTATCTTTGATCGTTCATGCCAGCCGAACAATTTTGGCATCCCTGCTATCTTTGTTCGTTTTCGTCAGCCGAACAACCTTAGCTCTCATGCAACCTTTGTTCGTTCTCGCCAATCGAGCACCCAATAGATCCAACATATTGTTATCTCAATCTGTTCGATCACAGAACCAAACCGACACGTTCATACACACTACTATTGTGCAACCACAATGCCTTGCTCCATCTTGGGTGTGTTAGACCTACCATCGAAGCCAATCCATGTTGTCTCCAATATTAGGTCTGATTCGCCTTTCGCCTGCAAATTTTTTGATATCCATACCACCTTGTGGAGGATGCTCCTAACTGGTCTGATTCGTCTTTTGCATGAACGTTCAGTACCATATGTCTCGAACCAATAAGAGCCACTCAAATCAGGTCCGTGACAATGGGCTCTGATACCACTTATTGGGAATGCGGTGTGATCCGAACCGGAGTTTGGCCCATGTGGTGCAATATTGGATTAGACCCATATGCCTTAAAAGGAATTTTCATGTAAGGCCTGAACCAATCCCAATTATCTGTACCTCATTATCCCACCTCCTACCCGATGTGGGACTAAATTACCAACTCCATTGTCACCCTTTTGAGCGCTCAACCAGAATTGAGATTCAATCCAACACTCTAGTCCTAGGCGCTACTTTAACTACATCTTATTGTTCCTCTTTACCTGAGCATCTATTAATCTGCATTGTACATGTCCAAACCACCTAAGCCGAATTTTCGTCATCTTATCCTCAATTGGTGCCACATGTAACTTCTTACGAATATACTCATTTCTTATCATATTTTTTAATGTATTATCACTCGTCCATCTTAGCATTCTCAGTTCGGTTACACTAATTTTCTTGACATGTTTCTTGATTGCCAAGACTCTGATCCATAAAGTATGATTGGTCTTATAGCTGTCTTATAGTTGTCTTAGAGATTTTTGTTTTCCTTTCAACTTCAAAAGTATCTTCCAATCACAAGTACTCCAGAAGAACTCTATTTCGACCATCGTGTTTTAATTCGATGCATGAATGAATGATCCTAAATATTGGAAACAACCACTATATGTACTCCCCCCTCATTTATTTTTCCTTTTGGGTGAAATTACAATGAAATAAACCTAAACAATGAAATACCATAACTGATATTATAACAGTGGGAATTATAACTTGTGTCTATTAATTTGGTCCACTAAAGAATCCTCGTAATAAATTGGTAACTTAAGCTTCCAGATCTCTACATTTGCATTTTGAGTGATTCAGATTTGGACGGGATGTTGTATATGACGTCAGGTGGCTCTATGGCAGAGAAGGGTTTGGATTTTGACTACGAGTCTGATGGTTTGGATGTGGATTCCAGTTTGGAGAGTTAGTGAAGAATTGAGTTTTAGGATTGATTCCTTTTGTGAGAATGGTGTGATGCCATGGGTGCGATGCACAAACTGTAACCCTTTGGAGTGAAGCCTTGGATTATATCCCTAATCCCTATTTTCTTCTACTTTTCCTTAGCAGCTGGCCTCCTCCCGTTGCTTTCCCTTCCAACCATTTCTGCTGCCGCCTAAAACTTTACTTGTTTTCCCCCTTTTTACTGCTGCATCATTCAGAGAAAACATCTCCAGGAGTCAAGATTATGGCTTTTTATGATTGCATGGACATATTTCACAAACCTTGGCTAAACCCTAATGTTCTTCTTGATTGCTTAGATATTTCAAATATTCTCTAGGGTTTATTGTTAGACTTGCACATTGTTATTTGACTCTTTCGTTATTTTGCGCGGATCTCGTTTCTTGTTGTTGCATTCACCCATCTAGGTTTCCCTCTAGTTCTTGTCCTTCACCACAGTTATATCATGTGTTGTTCGGTAATTTCCAAACACCAATCTTTGGATGAATGCTCAAACAAACCCAAAGGGACTGATTTTGTAGGAAAGCATTGAGTATCAGTTTCATTGAACTTGTTTATGTCACACGATATTGCCTAACCTTTTCTTAGAGTGCTCAAACTTCTCTTGGGATCGTCTGTAATAGGCTAATGTCGGTCGGTAACGTAACAGCTGACTTTGTCCCATGGAACAGATTTCAAATCAACATGTGTGTTTCTAGCATTTATTTCCATCTATATTTCTATGATTCAGCAAAACTGTGAAGCCTAAAAGATACAAATTGTTTAGTCTGTCTTTCAATTCAAATTCAAGATATTACTTACTTAAAATATGTTGAAGTCCTAGTTGCTGTGTGTTGCTTTTACAGGTAAAGCGTAAATATAGGATTGCACCAAGTTCTCCTTTATCCGAAGGTAGAAGCTCCAAGGTTTTACTCCCTGAGGAGACCCAGAGGGAACCTACTAGAGTGGATAAGGGTGATTTCAAACCTCTTACAAAATATCAAACTGATGCTGAATTAGCACGAATGAGAAATATGACTGCACAAGAGGCTGCAGCTGCGGCTGCTCAAGCTGTTGCAGAAGCAGAAATAGCCATGGCTGAAGCTGAAGAAGCAACAAGGGAAGCTGAGGATGCTGAAGCTGAATATGAAGAAGCACAGGCTTTTGCTGAGGCAGCAAAGTTGACACTGGAAAACAGAAACGCAACTAAGCAAGTAATGTCTTCTCTAATATTCAATTTTTTGCATGACTAGTTACACTGTATGACCTTATGGTGGTGAGTTTCTTTATTTGTCATCTGCATCAACTAATCCGTTTGAACTGTGGCACAGTTCCCCCTTCAGTTACTTCTGCGACCACCATCTGTTTGAGCTGTTGGTAGAGTTATTTAGTTCTTTATCCTTGTTTTTTGAGTCCTTAGTAGGCACTATTCTTGTTATCTTCCCATGTTTCTTAGAGCATCATTAGTAAGGCCCATCCCATTTTCTAGATTCTAGATTTAGAATGTAGGAGCTCATTTTGTAGAATAATAAGTCTCATCCCTAGTCCCAATTTCTACAATTTCGGTCCCAACCCATCCATGGGTGCTAAGGGTTGGGCCTCCCAATTTCTAGATTCTAGATTGTAGAAACTCGTTTTGTAGAATAGTAAGTTCCAATTTGGAGCCCAACTTTCTAGATTCTAAACTTTATATTATTTTTTTCCTACATTAATTTTTGACCACACAATTTTTGGGACCGGAGCTCACTTTATCATTTCCTACTATTCTCATACAAACCCAACCCATTCTACATTTACCTTTTTTTTGAAATTTTGGGCTCCAAATTGCATTGGAGAGTCCCAACTACTAATGATGCTCTTACAGACAAACAACTATTGGAAATTGAGAAGTATGAAACTCTTTCTATGTGTGCACGTGCAAACAAATACGAAAAGTCTCATGTTCTCTCTGTTGTGTGAAATTCAGACAAATACTAGTGCACACACCCCTTCATTTACATATTTATCCATAAACAAACTAGGTCAAAGGATTTTCAGAGTTATTAATTTCTACTACGGTTCTGGTTGCAAGAAAGCGTATGCGAGTATAAGGGATAGTTGGAATATTTTACCCAAAGTAGAATGTGTCTGAACTCATACTCTACCAAATACCAACACAAAATCTTTGACCAAAATGAAAATCCAATTTGTTAGTAGGAATCTACATCTCTTTCTGTCTAAAAGAACAAAGAGAAATAAAATGTGTTTTTTGAGCTTAGACACTATCAAATACAATGCATATTCACGATCCAAACTGAAAATGCAATATAATATCAGAGTCTACATCTTTCAAATATTGTGGAGTTCTCTCACCTATTCATCTTGAACTTACAAACAATGTTGCATTGGAGATTTCAATTTCAAAAGTCTGACGGAGTTTCTGCTATTTTAAAGTTCTGAGGTTTTCATTGTCATGACTTTTTAGTAGCTATTTAGTTTCAATAAAGGATCATGTTAAAGAAACCTTACGAACCAAAACTTTACTGGTTTGGATGCTTTCTAATCTGAATGAAGTCTTCAAAATATTCCATATTATAAATTCATGCATAGGTGAGAAACCTATTTTTTCTACTTTATATATATTAAGACATGTGGAGTGGATTTTGTGCATAGATGGTCTGTCATTCATTTCACAGCATTAGGTTTAGGGTGGACTTTGTATTGTTGAAGCTTATCATAAGTTTGATGTCATAAGTTGTCCTTGTAAGTTTCTAGCATAAGCTGCTCTAAGTACGTGCTGAAAGCTGCTGTCAAAAGAAATAAGGTTTTTGTAAAAACTACTTTTCATTGTTGAAACCATTGACAATGAACAACTGAACTTGTATTAAAAAAAATATGCTATATTTCAGACGTTAAAGTACACTGATATGTAGGCATCTTTTGGAAGTAACTACCTCCAACTTTCAAAAGCAACAACATGTTTTAAAAAGTTGATTTTTTTTTTTACTTAATACATTTATTTGTTTCTTTTCAAAAAATGAGCAGAAGCTGCTGAGATAAACTATACCAAACCCACCATTAGCTTGAAATCCTTTGGGCACATGTGCATGTGTGTGCCATTTAAGAAAAGAACAATGGTATTCGAGCAATTGTCTGATATGATTGTATTTTTTTGGACTTATGCAGTGGGCAATGCAGTCGATGTATTCCTAGTGAGTGTTTGGAACGACTTCAGTCGTATACAAGCAGATACAACCGCAAACTGGTATGTACTTATAATCGAGGTTGAAACATGAAATGGATCCTTCAATAGAAAAGGTTATCACACCCACTGATAAGAATAACACATTTATTCACACATTGACCCAATTTATATCCAAAGCGCTGCACAGTGAAGGGCTATCTAATTTTTCTGTAGATTTTTATTATTGTTCTATTAAATACTTATATAAGATTGTCTATAGCTTCTTTGTGTAATGTAGAAAATCACCTTTTGAACTTAAAACTTCGACCAAGATACTTTCAGGTCTCAATCGAACAATTTAAGAAATCCCCAAGCAACATCCTGTTATAAGTTATATGATTCTGCGCTATAGCTTTGTATTCAACATTCATTCTGCCGTTTGTGGGAAAATTTACATGCTTGCTTATTTTTTACTAAAGCAATGCATCCTCAGATGTCAATCCACCGAAGGTTGCTTCAAAAAGATATTCAGGATTAGTTCTGTATGGTTCCAGTCTTCCAGATTTTGTAGAAACAAGAAACTATTCAGCTCGGTATATTTACGGTTTTTTTAGTTGGAAGTGGTTGTCATTGGATTAAAAACATTCTCCCATCTTCCTCTTTATTTTTTTATTTTTTTATTTTTGATAAATAAATCCCTACTTCAATTGTATTTCTTTGTAGAAAGTTCTAATTTTTGTAGGCAAACAATGTTCAAACTTGTCAATTTAACTGCCAAGGCATTTGACAGGCTTCACATGGAGTATTCTATATATTTCTAAAGTGCAGAAAGTTCGTTATCTTGATTTCAAGGTTTGATTCTTGATGTGCCTTCGCCATTTTGTTATATATACTAATAATTTAAGCAAATAGGAGAGAGAAACTCTTTCACTTTAAGAATGTCATGATACAAAGGGAGGATTTGGTTTGCTGGTTCTTGTTTTTGAAAGTTTAATCTTATTCTAATTTTTATACAATTACAGTTTTTACTTACTGTTAAGACCATCTATAACCATTCTCTAAATAAAAATCATTTCCACCCTGAACTCATTCTTAAAATTTTAAATTTTGGTAATTGCATATGACCTTCACAAAGAAAAAGAAAGACGGTTAGTGTTTAGCCAACAAATTGGAAGAGCCCAACATTTTATTTTTCAATTCATTTAGTGCACCCAGTAACCAATTGATTGATTCTTCATTCATTTACTTATGATGAAGTTTACGATGAAGTTCACATTTAGCTTTTGCCTTTCTTTTAGCTTTTGATGAAGTTCCATGTTGTATGTTATTTATTAATGATATTGTACTGCTATACTAGTTGATAAGACTATAAAGAGTTAGGCTCTAAAATAGAATTGTGGAGAGAAATGTAGAATCAAAGTGTTTTAAGATTAGTAGGACGAAAACCGTTTATACAAAACGCAACTTCAAAAAAAATAAAATAAATGAGTACACATGAATGGACAAAAGATACCTAGGATCAATAGTTTTGGTATTTAGGACCACTGGACCAGTCATCCATCGTGATGGAGATGTTACGAAAAATTCATGGTTGAAATGGTTTGGACATGTGCTATGCTAACTAATAGATGCACCACCTAGGAGGAACGATAAGATATTAGTCAAAGGAGCCTCTATAGAAGATTGGTGGTTTTAACGAAGGATAGGATTTTTGTTGATGTTATAGAGGGATGGCTCTTAGAGAGCTGAATGGAAGAAAAGGATTCAAATAGCTGACCAAATTTTTGGGATAAGCACTTTGTTTTTGTTATATTTACTAAAAGCCAAAAGCGAGGTTTTAGCTAATATATATATATATATATATATGTGTGTGTGTGTGTGTGTGTGTGTGTGTGTGTGTGTGTGTGTGTAAAAAATATATATATATGATTGAAGCCAGCCCACTGATTAACTGATTAAGCTGGATTCTGGGCCCTGGGATGGGAGTTTTAGTAGGGCTTCCATAAGTGAAATGTGAACTCTACCGCTCGTATTGTGTCGGTGTGAATTTAGTGAAGTTCAGTGGACAAGGCCAACATCTATTACGGAAGATATATATGTGTGTGTGTGTGTGTGTATGTGGATTTATAGTATCACGTTTCAAGGGTTTTGGATTTTTAAGCATCTAATTGTTTTCGTGTTTGTGGTTCTTATTTCATATTAATCTATTTTTAGGTGGAATTATGTAGGTTTGTTTCTTGCTTACTTTATTTATTTAACTACCAAGACATTCATGTACAACACAGGGGTTTTTCTTGACAATTTGTAGTTTTTTTTTCCTTTGTGACTAATCATCTCTTAAATTTATTCTTGGACCCATGTCGGCAGTTAAAATTTCTGTGAAGTCTATATTTCAAACTGGGAGTTAAGTTTTCTTATGGTTATAGTGTATGAAAAATTGTGTCGAGTCAGGATGTGTAGGTAACTTATTACATGTAATATCAAACTCAAGGATGACAACTTGTGATAACAAATAGCAAAATATGTTGTTACATTGATTGTTTCCAATTCTATTCTCAAGTTTATCTATGGTTTGTTCTGCTTAAGTTTCAGCAGGGCGAGATCACATGACATTGTATATTATTAGCAGGCTCTCAAAGCCTTGACTAACAGAAAATCTCATCTTTTGTGTTAACCTGGTGTGCTGCATTTTACTGCCTTCTAAACCAGTTGTAGAGAGCTTGAGAATTGCTTTACGTGATAAGCTGGATTTGGCTGCAGATGCCCTATTCCAATTGATGCACATTGTTGCTTAGTATTGCAGTCTATGTTTATTACATTTTTGTATGCTTGCTACAGTTGAGTCATGGCTAAAATCTGTGTAATTTCTTCTTCTTCTGCAAACATGTGCAGGGGAGTTGTGTCGTCTGAATTTCCAAGGACTGGACCAGACTGTGCTTGGGAGAAATATGCAAACAATTATGTTTATGTTTGGGGGCCAAATCTGTAGATATGTTTAGCATGTATAGCGGCCTTAGCTTTTATGTAGCGGAGAAATCTTTTAAGGATCCTGCAAATGACATTTGTCCATTTACTTAGCTCCCTGAAATTTGCGGGTTCTTCCTCAATGTTGTCTCATTATGCCATTATTGAGAGTTTCTTGCAGTGACCTTGAATGACTTCAGGATAAGACTTGAGACATTGAAGGAGGTGGAGGTTTTTCTCTCGCCATTATAATCTACAGGAATCACTGGTGTCTCTGGTTCAACATGTTTGGAGTTGCTGCTGCAAAAGTTCATCTTTCAAAAAGGTAAAATTAAGCTGGTGTTTTCTGATAGGTTTTATTTTTATGATCAAATTTGGGAGCTATGGAGTATACTTAGGATGCATGTGGGAAAGTTTGGATACATGATAATGGCGTGATGCAAAATCAAGTTCAAAATATTATGGTGACAAAGTTCGTAATGAAATGCACTTAGTTTAAGTTTTTGTGTTCACTTCATGTCACATTACTGCTCTTCCTGGAGAGTTTCTTTTCTTTTCTTAACATATTACTTGAAACTCGGCTGGAAGAAACAGAATACTGATGCGGTTAGCTATTGGCTTGATCCAGTTATGCATACATACTATATCAACAATCTTCCATAGATGATAGATGTAAAATTAGACGTATCGAATTTTAAGTACTTGTGATTCTTGATACGATTACTCAAATACAATTGGTCAACAGTTCGACTATAAAAACTCAAAATAAGAACTTACAATATGGATATGACACGGGGATTTAACTAACATCGAGTGTAGTTATTTTTTTGTTTTGTTTAGGTCCTTAAAAAATTAAGAGATGCGATGCATGTAATCCAATGGGTTTTGTTGGCCGTGTTTTAAAAATTAAAAAGAAATTTTGAGTTGTTCCTCAAATATTTTACCATAATTTAATGCGCACTCCATTGAGTAACCATAATACATGAAACCTTCCACTTTTAACAAAAAACTATAAATAACTAATAGTCAACTCCTTTGACCTACATAAAGAAATAAAAATTGAGTTGTATCATTTATTTTACCATAATTCAATGTGCATTCCACTTATTTGAGGGTATTTTGGTCATAATTCAATGTGCGCTTCACTTAAATGAGAGGTCAAAGGAGTTGACTGTTAGTTATTTACGGTTTTTGTTAAAAAGTTAGAGGAATTTCATACATTATGGTAATTCGGTGGAGTGTACTTTGAATTATGGTAAAACAAATAGGGGGCACTCAAAAAATTTCAAAATTAAAAACTTAGGATTTTTTTTATTTGTTAAGCACTTATTAAGAAGGGATATTTTAGCAAATGTTTACTCAAAATATAGAAACTAGCATATACCTCCATTTTTTATAAAAACTACCAAATACCTCTGATTTTCTATATGGAACAATTAAAAATTTAAGATATACCCCCTACTATCTCAACCTTTTTTTACTGTTTTTTGAAAAATGGGAACATTTGTTAGATTTTAAAAAAATAGGGGCATATATTAGTGTCTATAATTTGAGTGGGGATATTTGCTAAAATATCCCTTTGAAGAATAACTTGTTCTATAATATGTGGTTAAATGCGGTTTTGAGAAGATATGGTTCGCTTTAGGGGTGAGCATTATTCGGTTTTGGACCGAAAACTGAACCAAACCGAATAAGAGGTTTGGTTTCGGTTTTGAAAATACTAGTCGTTTGGATAGGTTTTATGAAATTTTGTTCTGAAAACAGTTTTCAAATAAAATGTTATAAAGTAGTTTTTTGGGTATAAAGTTTCTGAGTTTGCGTTTGGTTACTTTCATCTAGAAAAATAATTTTCAGAAACAAAATTTCTAGATTCCGTTTGGTAAAAAAAAATCAAAATATAATTTTGTAATAAATTTTAGAAAATAATTTTGAATGTATTATGTCCATAATTTTCGTGTCCAATCAGACATATTTCGTGTTCAGCCTCTGGATCTGATCCCATGATATCCACACTCAAATTTTTGTATCCGACATACGTTAAAGCAGTTTTTTTGTGTCCATCACAGATTTGATATTTTTTGTGTCCAGCAATTTATTTCGTCTCATAACAATTTATTTGCGTCACATGAGGGAGCAGACCGATCGAAACCTAGCCGGAGCACACCTGTCCAGCACCGCCATTGTCGAGGTGGAGAGAACCATGTGGAGGGGTGGAGTAAAAAAATGTAAAGGAAAGAGAAACATGAGATGAGGAAGAGGAATGGAGGTGGTGGGGCCCACATATTTGGGAAAAGTGCTTTGGAAAAATAGGTTTTTGCTCCTTTCACAAAAGTGAGTTTAAAAGTTGGATCTCCCAAAAGTTTTTTCAGACTTGGTTATATAGGTATATACTATAGATATACTAGTCATAACCCGTGCCCATAGGGCATGGTTCATTTAAGGTATTCTCCCTCAAAATTTTGGACCCCCAATTTTAAACGAACAATAATAATTTTGAGACCCCCATCAAAATATTAAATCCCAACCACTGCTGGATGTGAATTTTATTTGGATTCCCCATAAAACCCGACTCTCAATAATGCTCATCCACAACCATTATGAGCCCCCATCAAAATATTAAATTCCAACCATCAAAATATCAAATCTCCATCTTTGGATTCCCCATAAAACCCCACTCCCAATAATGTTCTTCCCCATAAAATCCCACTCCCAATAATGCTCTTCCCCATAAAATCCCACAACCGTTGATTCACCAAGATTAAATCTCAACCACTCTTTATCTTGGCACAGTCAGCCCTAGGATTCAAAAACCTTTGTGTTTTGTATAAGAGATACTAAATAATTATCTAGGTATATTTAGTTACTATATATATTAACAACAACAAAATGTAAAAAAATAAAAAAAATGAATAAACCGAAAATCGAACCGATTTAATTCGGTTCAGTTTGATTCGGTTTTGGGTCAATTTAGCTTGATTTTGCTTATTCGATTTTGGTCCAATTTAATTTTGGGTTATTCGATTCGATTTAAACCAAATTAACCGAAAGCCCACCCTAGCTCGCTTCAACACTCTTTGCTAAGTGAGTGCTGTAAAAGCTTCAGCCATAAGAGAGAAACATATGCTTCAGGTCGTCAACCAATGTGTTTGAAATCAGGTAAAAGCTATGGAAACCAAGGGGAATAAAAAATAAAAAGAAGAAATATTGGTTAGATGGGAAGTCAAATTTGAGTAATGGCGACCATCGAGAAGCAAATCAACTTATTTATTTTAGGCTTAATTATCCTCAACTATGTAGATATTTTAAGTTGATATCCTAAACTTTTTTATTCAACAACTTAATATCATCAACTATTATATATTTTGTTAATATATATAATAACTAAATATACCTAGATATATTTATTATATACATATAGTATATACCCCTCTCTCTCTCTCTCTCTCTCTCTCTCTCTCTCTCTCTCTCTATATATATATATATATATATATATATATATATATATATATATATATATATATATATATCTTTATATATTTAGTATATACCTATAATTAATATATATATATATATATATATATATATATATATATATATATATATATATATATATATATATAAACTAAAATATATATATATATATAACTAAAATTTCTTATTCGGTTTTTGGTTTTGGACCGAAACCGAAACCCAAAACCGAAACCGAAACCGAATAAGAAAATTTAGTATTTTCAAAACCGAAACCGAACCAATTTTTTTCAAAACCGAACCGAATCTCTTATTCGGTTCGGTTTTCGGTTCAAAACCGAATAATGCTCACCCCTACACCCGCCCCCCTAGCTCTCCCTTCCCCCCCCCCCCCACCCACCCCACCATCTAGCTCCGGCCACCCGCCCAGCTCCCCCCCCCCCTCTTCCCGCCCCCGTGCCCCCAGCACCCCTCCTCCCGCGCTGCCGCTCCCCAACTCCTCCCACCTAAGTCGGCACGGGACGGGACATGGGGGAGCAGAGGTGGGGGCGGAGGCGGCTGTAGGGAGCACGGGGCAGGAGGAGGAGGGAGCTGGAGGCACCAGGGGGGCTGGGCGGGGGGGGGGGGGGGGGGGGGGGGGTGGCCGAAGGGGGATGGGGTAGGGAGGAGGGGGGACGCCCGGAGGGGGGTAGTCGGGGAGGTGCGAGGGGGCTGCTGGAGTGTGGGGGATAGCCGGTGGGACGGGGGATGCGGCGGAGGGAGGCTGGGCCGGGGGGACGGATGGCCGGGGTGGCTGGAGGGGGCACGAGGGTGGGAGGGGGGGGGGGGGGGGGTGTAAGTTTTAGTTTTGAGCAGGAAGGAACGTTATTGTCCAAAAAAAATTCAGGATATCAAGTTGCACCAAAAAATTTTAGGATATCAACTTAAAAAATTAACATAATCGAGGGTATCAAGTTATAATTAAGCTTTTATTTTATTATTGCTGCATTCAAAATACAAATGCCTTGACACCAAAACTTATGTCTTCTACTAAAAGTCAAATCATTCAAATGTTGATTTGAATGAATAAATTACAAAAAGAACAATAAATGTTCCAATCTCTCTTTAGGCCTCTCTTGGTTCGCGGAAAGGTAAGGAAACGAAATCAATTTTTTTGTTTTTTTTTTTCTTTTGGAAAATTGTAATATTCATCTTTTTTTTTTTTCGGTGTTTGAAAATATCCAAAAAATTGTAAAGGAAAGTAAATTCTTGTTTTGATGGATGGAACCATTTTTCTCACTAATTTTTTCTGTTGGGAATCATTTATCTTTCATCCTAAATTACTTTGGCACCCAAACATAAAAAAACAATGACTTTCTTTTTCCAACCTTATTATTCCGCTAACCAACCTAGGCCTTAGTATTTAAGGACTTTTTCATGTCCTATTTCCAGGTCAGGGGTGTGTATTGGGCCTGGTCGGACCGGTGTGATTTTGACCAATTTTGATCATAACTGGGCTGTTTTGGGCTTGTCCAGCTACGAGTGTGGTCTAGGCCTAGCCGGGCCTAGAGTTCTTGAACCCAAACTCAGCTTGATCCGGTACCCAAAATATTTTGGGCCGGACTGGGCTTGGGACGATTCTGAGCCTGGGTTGGTTTTGGACTTGTTCTAGGTTGACCTGAGTTACCATTGTGTTTAATAATATGTAAATAAAGAAGACTTTGGACTTATAAAAATATTGTAAATAAAAATTATTTATTAATTTAAGAAATTTTATAAATATTTTTATTTTATTTTTAAAACTAAAAAGTGAAATTTTCTTCAATTTGATCGTTGGTAGGCATGTCCTTTCTTTTTTAATCTTTGTTGTCGCTTTATTTTTCAGCTCTAATAAGATCGTTCGTAGTAAGAGATTGAAATTCTAGTTCATTAATGTTGGCACATTCATCTTTTAAGTGTTGATTTCGTTTTTCACACAAACACATCTTGAACGCAAACGAAGACTTCCAAAATATTATGTAGCATCGTGTTTTTCTTCTTATTTAGCATTCACGAACATGTACTAAAACAAGATTCTGATGCTACTGTGGATATTGATACCATTATAAGATCTCTTGTCAAACAAGAAAGTAATGGATAAGTTTTTTCATGTCTATTTCACTACTCTAAAATTGAAAAATATGATAAAAATCGTCGTTGTTTTTATCATAGGAGTTCAAATATAAGGACAATTCTTGAGTTGTGAGGGAATATTGTTTTTGTTTCTTTCTTTATAGTATACTTTTAACATGAGATAACTTTGAAATTAAAACAGAGCTACTACTATCTTGAGTCGTTGTACCGGATAGGTTCGAAGTAAATTTTTCTACACATAAACTAATTATAGTATCTAAATGTTCTTTGATTTCTAATTTTAAACTACTTATCTCAACGTTTATATTGTCATAAAAATTATCTAACAATATAAATGCGCTATATAATTTGATTTTATGATCTAAAACCACAGGCAAACAAATATAAAAGAGATATTTTATGCCAATATTTTAGATTTTGTTTTTTCTATTTTAGAAACGAAGTAATCAAAACACGAGCATTTCTATATTTTGCAGGTAAATGGGAAATATTAATGTTTTCTGTTAAAACTAAAGGGGAGGTTTGATAATAAATATCGAATAAAATACATGTAACATCATAAAACAATTAGCAACTTACCAATTATCTCAATTATTTGGTAATCAACACTTGGATTTACATTAATATAGTGTGTAATAACATCTCTACATTTAATACAACATTTCAACATCAAATAGGTAGAATTTAATCTATATGGCGCATCTTTAACAAATCTCCGAAATGTCAAACCATATTATGAACACAATATTTTAAACTCTTGTTGCCTACTTGGTGAAGTGTTCAAACTAATTAGACATGTTCTAATATTTCTCAATTTGCTTGAAAAATTAAAGACATTCTTGTACAATTAAATTAATAATATGATAAACACATCTTATATGAAAAGTCATCCTTCTAATATAGGCGTAAATAGAGTTCTTAAACTATTGACACAAGTAGTACTATTACAAGCATTATCAGAAGATATTAATAAAATTATTATCAATATCATATTCACATAAAACTTGTAATATGGCTTCGCCGATTGTAGATACAGTATACAAAATTTTTAACAGTCTTAGACAAAGAATTCATTCTTTTGTAAAATCTATTTCGCATTTAAATAACGTGTCACGATACAACAAATTTTTTTTTTTGTTTACTACTCCGTATAACAGAAGTTAAAAAATACTAATATTTTCACAACTTTCTTTAAAAGCTGTTTTTTTTCTTCTTCAAATATTTTAACTGCTTCTACTTTAGTAGTAAATCTATAAACTTGTAAAACACAAATTTAGTGTACTACTTGTATAATCATAATATGATTAACTCACATCAAATGTAGAAGGTTGTTCGTCACAAATAATATATTTCTCTAAGTTTGTTTTGCTACGAGCAACAAAAGAAGTTTATTATTGAAGATCCTTTAGGGTTGATACTTAATTGTGTTTGTCTAGCATTTGCCGTCTTGTTGCCATAATAACATTCATAGTATTTCTTAAAAGTTTTCGTGCGGACATTTTTTTCCATTGAAAGAATTTTTTTTTCTCGCATTGTACACCTTTATGTTGTTATTACCGGGGCACAATTTTTCGATGGAAAACTGAAATATCGTAACAATTGTACAAACAATCGTTATTACGTAACACTTCACAGAAGGTACGTAGTAAAATCCCATAAGTGCTACTCTTCATAGAAGGTGCACAGAACGTAACACTTCACAGAAGGTACGTAAGAGAGATTCCACAAGTGCTATCCTTCACAGAAGGTGCACAAACAGAATTCTGATAATATCAACGCAAACACTTCACCGAAGGTGCGTTAATAGAATTCAGACAGAACCAACAAAGAAGATGACTGGCGAAGATGAAATAACTCCTGCTGGGGTGAATGATCACCGTTGCTCAAAGCTTTATTCGCCCCACACGAATAGCTTCCAGGAACCAGCAAGTTCGTCGGAGAACTTGGAACACTCTGCTCTTCTGACTCCTCGGATGAACTTGAACTCCTGTGCAAAACGCAACTCTGGTACAATTCCTGTCTTCTCTCTCACAGCCTCTAAGCACTTGTAAACTTTCTGTCTACTACCTATGCATTAGTTCTAACCTGTGAGAGAGAAGGAGGAGGCCTTATATAAGCCCCTGCAACAACTGCCAGGTTAGCACAATGTTAGGGACGTGGTAGTAACCACCCCGAACATGGAGCAACCGCTCAGAATATGCTAGGACACGTTCTGCTGGAAGTTGTGCCACCAGCGTAATTTGCACTTTACGCACACAGCCCCTTTACGCACCCTACGCACACTACACACTCTACGCACACTGCGTACGCTGCGTACACTGCGCACTCTACGCACGCTGCGTACGCTGCGTACACTGGGCGTACTGGGCGTACTGGGTTGCGTACTGGACTGCGTAACTGGGCCAGCGTAACTAGGCTGCGTAACTGGGCCAGCGTAACTGGGCTCGCGTAACGGGCCGCGCAACGTGGTCACGTAAGTGGCCCGCGCAACGAGCGCAACTTAAGCGCACTATGCGCCTAGCGACGATGCTGACGTGCTAAGTGCAAAGTGCGCCAATAAAACGCCACATTACGCCTCATGAGCCCTTGAGCCCGAGCCCGAGTCCGAGCCCGAGTCCGAGTCCGAGTCCGAGTCCGAGTCGCTAAGCCCCTATGGGGCTTAGCTCCTATGGAAATAAATTTCCCAAGAGCAAAAAGCATGAATGCTTTAATTGTCAATTTTAGCCTTTTTCCCATTTAGAAAATAATCCCACATGGCACACCCATGTGCACCTCCACACCTCATGTGCATCTCTTAAACTAGCAAAGCTAATATATAGAGATACAACCTATTTGGTTTTTTCGATGTGGGACTAAAGTTTCTAAAAGGAAAGCCAAAAACCCAACAATCCCCCACATATCTCTATATATGGGTATAAGTGTTCCCTACAGTAACTGTCCATCATGCATTAAGAGAGATGTCGCTGACGACTTGAATCTTCCCGCATGGGTCAAAAATCAGACTATAATATAAGAATGGACTAAGCCTTGAATTCTGCATCATAGCTGAAATTCTTTCCACTCACATAATGTAGTTACATGTGCTTCTGGCTACACATTAAAGGCCCTGTGCCAGCCTGGTTTCAGTGTATAATTTTGGGCATCTACAAGTTTACCCTCAAGAGACGGCCTGATATCTCTGTCCATACACTATAGGTGAGTTCATTATAAAGAGACATGGCATGAAGCGCTTTACGCTTCCCTTGCGGTGCTACGCTGCTATGACATGGCTTAAAGCCGAGGCCTTACCCCGTACCGGGAACCTCATCGTAGTGTCATACTACTGTAGCATGAGGCAACTGCCTCTTTGTAGTGCCAAACAACCAAGCATGAAGCCTTAAGCTCCCTTGCGGTGTTACGCCGCAACGACATGGCTTGCAAGGCCGAGGCTTTATCCCTAACCGGGTACCTCATGGTGGTGTCGTTCCACTGTAACATGAGGAACTCCTCCTCTTTGTAGTGCTGACTACATCCCTCTTTATTTTTAACATACAGCATTAGGCTAACTGCCTATTTGCGGTGCTACGCCGCTGTGACTTGGCCTGCTAAGCCGAGGCTTTATCCTATTCCTGGGCAGCACCCCACATATAGGAACCTCATTGTGGAGTCACCCCACTGTAGCATGGAGTTTCACTCCTTGTAGTGCTGCTCTACCGTGCTTCCTGTAAAGCACACCAGGCATTCACTCTGCCTGAGAACTCATTAAGGCAATTAAGCCAACCTTCCCACAGGAACCGTTTTCCGCAGAAAACAACAGTAGACAACAGTGGTTGTAGGTCCGTAACCTCTCCATGCCCATTAGAACATGTACCCACCGTTCCTGATACTCTTCCAGTTAATGGTCCTCCCTTGAACCAAAATCTAGATGCCTAGTAGATAAATCTTTGAACTAATAGCATAAAACTTTATGGTAGGAATACAATAACTAATATTAGAATGCCTTCAAGCCTATTTTACATGCTGAGTCATCGACCAGCTGGCGCTTAAGGCCCTTGGTGAACGGATCCGCCAGATTTTCCTGACTCCGAACATCAATCACTGCAATTACACCTCTCTTAATAAGATCGTGTACTGCCCTGTGCTTTAACCGCACAGTCCTCTTCTTTCCGTTGAAAAGGTCATTTGATGCCACCGTCGCAGTCGCCTGGTTGTCGCAGTATATCGGTATTGCTGGTATTTGCGCCCCAACCACTGGAAGATCATACATGAGCTCCCGAAGCCATTCTGCTTCCTCGGCTGTAGTATCAAGTGCAAAGAACTCAGATTCCATGGATGACTGCGAGAGCATAGTCTGCTTTTTCGATTTCTACGATATAGCAGCTCCATCCATTATGAAAATATATCCACCTGTGGACCTCTCGCTCTCCAAATCTGAGCACCAGCTGGCATCACTGAAGCCTTCCACTACCTACGGATCTCCGCTGTAGTACAGTACATATGTCTGAGTCTTCTTGAGATATCTCATAACCCGTTTCACAGCTTTCCAGTGTTCAACACCTGGGTTGCTCGTAAAACGACTCAGCATTCCCACGGCGAAAGCTATGTCAGGCCTTGTGGCAGTAGTAGCATACATCAAACTTTCGATTACGCTTGCATACTCCAGCTGCCTGACGCTTTTCCCTGAATTAGGCTTCAGCTTCATATCACACCTGTACGGCGTATCGATCCCTGGAAGATCCTGATACCCATAACGAGTGATCATTTTCTCAATATAATGAGACTGTGCACTACCAGAATAAGTCGTTTTAGCGACGCATAAAGACGTCGCTAAAACGAAAAATTACGTCGCTAAATATATTTAGCGACGCAATTATCGACGTTTTTTGATAGTCGCTGAAATGTAAGTCGCTAATCACCGAAACGTCGCAAAACGTCGACAGTAGCGTCGTTTACCGACGTATAATTACGTCGGTACATTGCCGACGTCTACCGTCGTAACATCGGTAGATTACCGACGTATTACTGCATATCGCTACGCGTCGGTAAATTACCGACGTACTACCGACGAAAAGTCGGTGGTTTAGTGACATGATCAAAGTCGCTAAACGTCGGTAAACCATGGAAATTCCTGGGAAAAGTGGCGACGTTCTCCGACGTTCTCCGACGTTTTATAACGTCGCTAAAACGTCGGTAAACTGAAAATATTGCATATTTACCGACATTTACCGACGCAAACTTACGTCGGTGTCTATCGGTAAACGTCGCTAAAACTACAAAAAAAATAAAAAAAATAAAATACAGAATGTCCATTTCTCCCTGCAGTTTAAAAAGATAACCATTTCTCACTGTAGAATAGGATCCAAAACAATCACAGAATGTCCATTTCTCGCTGTACACAACTAACCAAGTTTGTATACTTGACGTCGATAATTGCGAATAACCAAATATCCAAATAACCAAGTTTACAACAATCACACAACTAACCAAATAACCAAATAACCAAATAACCAAATATCCAAATAACCAAGTATCCAAATAACCAAATATCCAAATAACCAAGTATCCAAATAACCAAATATCCAAATAACCAAGTATCCAAACAACCAAGTATCCAAATCTACACAACCAACAAATATCTAAGTCACAAAGAATGAAACAAACACAGAAACAGTCCTAACTAGGACTACTAGGAATCTGGTGCAGAAGGGGCACCGCCGCGACGAAGGGATACAAACAACTCATACTCCTCACGTGAAATCGATACCGATGGAGGGCAGTGACGTCGGTGGAGTCGGTGTCGAAGAAGATGGCGGTGGAGGCGGCGGAGTCGACGATGATGAAGGCGCACCCGGAAGACTAGCACGCTCCAACGCTGCAAGTCGCTGGTGGTATGCATCCATGATAGATAACATTCTATCACTGCTCTCGACCATCGACTCCTGCGCCAATCTCATCCTCTCGGCCATGGTCGTCTGTCCTGTCTGCAGCTCCATGACCGTGCGCTCTAACCCTCCAACGGTGCGCTCTGTCCTCTCAGTCGTCTCCATGAGGTCCATAATGCCGCGGTCGAGCGCATCCAATCGTGCTAGCAGCGCAGGATCGTCCGTATGGTACTGAGACTGCTCCTAGATCCGTCGTAGCAGGTCGTCACGGAGAGACTCCATCATCTGGTGGACTCGGGCAGACTCCTGGGACGGCTGTGGACCATGCACACTAGCATGAGATGTCCTAGAGGACTGGGTCGCAACTAGGGCGCCATAGGATCCCGTACCATAGTACATACCCTACGGAGTCCACCAGCAGCGGTAATCCACAGCTCGTCCTCCGACAGAGCTTGAGTGGGCTGCGAGGAAGTACCGGCCTCTCCTGCATCAGGTGCACTAGCAGCCGCCCGTTCTCGCAGCCTCTGATACTCGGCCTAGAAAGTACTTATTATTACTAACTTCTAATTTCTAATTAATGTACTTATTATTACTAATTTCTAATTAATGTACTTATTATTTCTAATTTCTAATTAATGTACTTATTATTACTAACTACATAAATATTTATTTGCATCATATTTACTAAGTTATATTAAAATTGACACGAAGTATTATATTAAGATAACGTATTGTAATACTTACATAAGTCTGCTCGGCCCTCTCGTCAATAAGGTCAGCGCCGCGACGATGGGTGGCCAGGAAGACGGTCACCATGTCGGCGTTACCGACCTTCCTTACCTGTAATTAAATATATTATCTTAGTAATAATTTATCAATTTTGTATTAAAATAATATTTCTAAAAGAGGAAGACATACCAGACGACGGAAATGTTCTGTCATCGGAATCGACCCACCGTACCACTTCGAGGCATGTTGCCTAGCCGCCTTGGCCTTCTCCGACTTCTCCTTGTACTTTGGGTCCTCGAATCGAGCCTTCATCGCATTCCATTGATCAGGGGTGATCCAACCTTGGATCGGCTTTCCAGCACGATCACGATCCTTCTGATCATTGATAGAGTCGCGGATCAGCTTGGCAGCTACGGCAGGAAACATCCCCTCGATAAGCTCGGCCCGGTGCGGTGGATAGAAAAACATATCCTAGAAGAGCGCAAACCAAATATTTATCAGTTATATATAATATACAAAAATTATATGATTCATGTTAAAAGCAAATATATTTTAACCTTGAAGCGCGCAAACCAGAAGGCCTTCCTCTCGTCCGGAGCCTCAGAGTAGTTAATCCAAGCACCACCATAATTATGCCTCAGCATGTGGCCTAGACGTCTCTGCACCTCTGGGGGACGATATCTATACAAACATATATTCATAAAAAAAGTTAAATTATGATAAAAACATAAAGAAAAAAATTATAAACCAAAATACCTACTTTGTACCGTCGGCCCAGATCTCCGTCCTCCTCTCCTCCGGAGGTGCGCACGCATCATCTGCATGATGCTGGTCGGCTGTCGGCGCCGCCGCCTCGGCCGTCGCCGCAGCCTCCGCCATCTGCTCATCCGTCTCCAACATCGTATCAGCAGTAGGAACGCTAGACGGGCGATCACTCTCAACAGGCCTGGAACTACTCGTTCCAAGAGATATCCCACGTGACGTCGTCCCACCAGGCCCACCTACTGTCCGATATGGAGGAGTAATCGGCGATGAGGATCCAGAGCCGGTACCAGAATGAGGTACCGAAGGAAAACTCCATCCTCTAGCAGTACCTGTAGGTAGTACCGGAGGAGAGTGACCTCGTTGTCCCCTTCGGTACGCTCCGCGATGACCTGCCATACCTGATAACAGCATATAATAATACAACAAATAATAGAGACTAGAAATATGAAAGTACAACAAATAATAGAGACTAGAAATATGAAAGTACAACAAATAATAGAGACTAGAAATATGAAAGTACAACAAAGACAAGATAATAACCAAGACAACATATGATGATACATTCTACAATAAACATCTAAGTCCAGATAATGTATTCTAGAAGAAACATCTAAGTTCAAATAAGTATATCTCTCTCAATCATCTTCAGAATAATCATCTTGTTCGTCTTCCTCGACCTCATCTTCCTCTTCCTCCTCATCTTCACTTTCATCTTCGCCTTCGTCGGCTTCGTCTTCCTCTTCGGATAATTCTACGTCTTCTACATTATGTGTCGTGTAATGCGTAACTTCCGTGGAGTCCACATCGACAATATTGGTTACAAGAGGTAGCTCGTCCTCCTGGTAAGCTTTTTCGTCAACATCAAAAGTATCTCTGGCTTTAGTCTTGCATACTGCCCACCAGTCAGACTTCGTTGCTCCCCGTCTCGGATAAGCTGTAAAGTACACGAGCTGAGCCTGAGTTGCTAGGACAAACGGTTCGTAGCCTTGATATCTACGCTTGTAGTTTATATCCAGAAGACCATGCTTGTCAATTTTCTAACCTTGATTTTCAATCGGATCGAACCATTCACACTTGAACAACACGATCTTTGCAGGTTCTCTGCCATTATTATATGACAACTCCACAATCTCTCGCAAGATGCCAAAGAAATCATTTCCTGGATCGACGTATTTGTAGTTCGAAGACTTGATACACAAACAACTATTTTTCGTGGAATCAAGATCCAGGAAGCTGTCTCTGATCGAAGCATTTGTCGACTTGAACCGAAAGCCATTGACACAGTAACTTGGCCATATTTTAACAAAAGTAATTGGTCCCTTGGCAAGAGTTCTAATTAATTCAATCTCAGGTGAAATTAGACGATCGACCTGAATATCAAATAAGCGATAATAAGTCATTTATTGTGCAGTTGCATTAGAAGAGGCCAGTAATTACCGAGCTACTTACATATTCGCTCAACCATAAAGGAAAATGACGTCTCATTTCTTGTTCTAATGCTTCGTCTGTTAGGTAGGGTCTAACCAGCCTCAACTCATCATTATATGTGCTGGAAAAAAACGAAGCAACCGCCGATTAGTACAATAATATTAGCTTATACTATTACATTGAGATGACGTAAACTCATCATCCTGAGTTACTTACCCCTCTAGCTTCTCCACTTCATCCTCGTCGCAGAGTAATACATATAACTGAGCAGCCCTTAGCTCTTCGTCATTCAAATATCTCTTCTTTATTTTCCCCGAAGGCTTTCCGGACGCATTGAATACTTTCAGTATTCCATCATTAAATTCTTGATATCCGTCGTCGTTTCTCGGAGCCCTCGTTCTATTCGTAGCAACATGAGGTTTAAAATAGGAGGAGCAGAAATTTGTAATCTCCTCGAGAATATAGGCTTCACAAATAGAACCCTCGACCCGAGCCTTATTTTTCACCTTTCTTTTTAGGTGATTCAAATGTCGCTCGAACGGGTACATCCATCGATATTCGACGGGTCCACCAACACGTGCCTAGTAGGAAAGATGAATCGACAAATGCTCCATAGAGTCAAAGAATCCAGGAGGGAACACCCTCTCTAACTTGCACAGTGTTACCGCAATATCCTTCTCTTGCTTTTCTAGACGTTCAACGAGCAATTTCTTAGAACAAAGGTCCCTGAAGAATATGCTAAGCTCCGTCAATGGATCCCAAACTACCTGCGGTAAGAATTCCCGAAATACAATCAGAATTAACCGCTCCATGAATACGTGACAATCATGGCTCTTCATACCTGTCAGTTTGTTCTCCTTGAGGTCGACGCATATTCTCAAGTTTGAAACATATCCATCTGGAAATTTCAGACCTTGAATCCACCTACAAAGCCTTACTTTATCCTCCTTCTCCAGTGAGAAAATTGCCTTAGGCTGCTTCAACTTCCCATTCCCATCCTCTATCAAATGCAATGCAGGACGTCTACATATTTCTTCCAAGTCCAATCTAGCCTTTGGATTGTCTTTCGTCTTCCCCTTTACGTCCATTACAGTATTAATTATGTTGTCAAACACATTCTTCTCGATATGCATGACATCAAGGTTATGTCTAATCAGATTGGTGCTCCAATATGGAAGATCCCAGAATATACTCCTCTTTGTCCAGTTATGAGTGCGACCAAATCCGTCACACTTGTAGCCCGTAGCAGGCTCCTCAATAGCTCTTGGTAAATCTTTTACCTCTTCTCATATCGTGTATTCGGTCCACCTTGGCGGGGGATTAGCCTTCTCCACAATGCCAGCACGAAATACATTCATGTTCCTCCGGTACGGATGATCCTTCGGCAGGAATTGTCGATGACAATCGAAGAAGCACGGTTTGCCTCCGTGTTTTAAACGGAAAGCCTTAGTGCTGTCCATACAATACGGACATGAAAGACGACCATGCGTGCTCCATCCAGATAACATTCCATAGGCCGAAAAGTCGTTGATGGTCCACATAAGTGCTGCCCGCATCCGGAAATTTTGTTTTCTAGATACATCGTACGTGTTGGAACCTACTTCCCACAGCTGATTCAACTCATCAATCAATGGTTGTAAATACACATCGATGTTCCTTTTCGGATTGTTCGGACCTGGGATAATAACGATGAGAAACATATACGGAGTCTTCATGCACATCCAAGGCGGTAGATTGTACGGGGTTACGATCACAGGCCAACACGAATACTGGGATCCCGAAAGTCCGAATGGGGTAAAACCGTCGGAGCAGAGACCCAATCTGACATTACGCGGATCAGAAGCAAAATCTGGATACTCTCGATCAAAGTGCTTCCATGCTTCTCCATCAGATGGATGATCCAACACTCCTTCGGTATGTTCCCGCTTATACCAACTCATGTTTTCTGCAGTTTCCTTCACCATAAACAACCGCTGCAACCGCGGCGTCAACGGCAAGTAGTGCATCGAAGAGGTAGGCTTTCTGGCACCGACAGACTTTCCTCTACCACATGCCTTGTAGCGATCGACACCACAAAATCTGCAGGCATCTTCATCCTTGTCGTCTTTATAGTACAACATGCACCCGTTGCGACAGGCATCGATTTTTTCGTATCCCATCCAGAGTGATCTAACCATCCTCTTAGATCGGTAGAAGTCTTTAGGCAACTTCGCACCCTCAGGCAATATTTCTATAAGCAACTCCATAAGACGGTTGTAGCAATCTTGCGACATGTTAAAATCGGACTTAATGCTCAACAATCTTGTAACCACCTCCAACGGTGAATGATCCTCACAACCAGGATATAATGGAGTCCTTGCATTCTCCAGCAACTCCATGAACTGTGCAGCATCGGGGTTCGGTGCCTCCTCAGGTGCATCATGATCATCCGGATCGAAACTAGGCCTGGCCGCGTCGAAAATCATGTTCACCAACCCATCGTCGTAAGGAGCGTTGTTGTGGACATCCACATAAGGCTCGTACTCCGATGCTAAAGACACAAGTTCTCCGTGCTCGCTCCACTGATAGTAATTCGGCGTGAAACCCTTCGAGTATAAATGATACGTGACATCCACTTCTGGATGATATTTCAAGTTACGACATCTCACACACGGACACTTAATTTTGGTACCGTCCATGTACTGAGGGAACGCCTTGGCAAACTGCAGGAACTGGTGTACATCCTCTATGAATTCATTCCGCACACCGCACATGTCATCAAGATGACGGTTGTACATCCAAGTACGATTCCGCAGATAGTAATTTAGCTCCATAATTCTGTAAGATAGATACATCAAGGTAGTGAATGATATGCAATTGTCAGTTCATGCGGTCTACACTTTCCGCAGTATATGTACACATGACATTTTACGTTATCTGTCATCTTCTTTTCGCATTGCTAACTTTTCTTTCGCGTGTTTGTGCGTGCGGTGGTTAGAGATTATCGCGGCGGTATATCACCCGTGTCTACAATATTTCATATAGGCTGAGTTGTAGAAGTAAAGTTTTAGGATATTAGTCTATATATTATGTATAGTCCAACCGAGCCAACCCTAAGCTAAACTAGTCCAACTTGGTCAAACTAGCCATTTCTAAGTTATATAAGTCAAGTTTTAGGATATTAGTCTATATATACTAGTATAAACTCTCCCTCCTCTCCAAATACCTGGTACTAGTCAACCCTCCCCCTTTCTCCCACTAGACACACACATACATATACATGATGTATACAATTGTACAAAATAGATGAAGGAAGACTTGTATGGAGGATCGATAGGGTTGTCTAAATTAAGACAATTGTACAAAGAGAACCATATATATATATATATATAGCAAATGACCTCTAGCCTAGTGGTTAAAAGAGATACATGCGGTCCGAGTGGTGATTCCCGGTGGGAGCGTTCGCCACAATTACCTTCTTTCAATAAATATATATATATATATATATATATATATATATATATATATATATATATATATATATATATATATATATATATATATATATATATATATAATGTGATCATCTGAAGTTGACTATAGGGTTATTACTCTACTGCTTGCTTCTGTCTCACAAAAATCAGGCATGACAATGACAACGAGAACAACAGTACCAAATCCTTGATTTATAATTAGAAACATGATGCTTGACCAAAATATAAACACTTGTATGTAAATCTCATTTCATTTTGAAGTTTCTACTATCGCACCTGAAAGACGAGCATTTTTTTTGGCTAAAATACATGCCTAAGGCTACCAACCACCATTGACACCAATGAAATGATCGAAAAATGTCACCATATTGTACTAAGTCGATTTCATTTTCTTTTTTAAATTCATGTTAATGTTCATCGTGTTGGTATTAGGCATGGAGTTCGACAGATGAGAACCGGGTGGGCAGACGGACCCGAGTTCGTGACCCAATGCCCAATCAGGCCCGGGGGGAGCTACACGTACCGATTCACCATCCAGGACCTTAATTAGGTAGGGTTTACCTTCAGTCTCCTCACGGTGGTGGAAGAGGAGGAGGAGGACAAGTTCGGTGGTGGAGGAGGAGGGGATTAAGTGTACAGAGGTGAAATACATATATATGCAAGCTTGGGGGTGTCCACGTGTCCAACAAATGGACACAAAGTGTCCAAAACCTCACGAACACACTGTATCAGTGAACACATGGTCGTAATGTGTCTCCGTGTCCATTTTGGACACAAAAAATACCTCAATTAGGGTTAGGGTTTACCTTCAGTCTCCTCGCGGTGGTGGAGGAGGAGGATCTCGCGGTGGAGGAAGAGAAGGGGCTCGCGGTGGAGGAGGAGGAGGAGAAGGGGCTCGCCGGAGGGAGGAGAAGGAGCTCGCAGGGTCGGGCTGTCGTCGAGGTCGGGAGAAGAGGGGCGGGAACAAAGAATTTGGGGAGAGGAAGAAATGAAAATTGGAACCGAGGAAACCCTATTTAGCAGAAATTAACGACGCACTAAATACGTCGCAAGGCGTCGGTATTAGTTAAATATCCGACGACGTTATAAAATTTGCGACGCTAAACGTCGCTAAACTGATAAAACTAGCGACGTTTTTCGACAAATCAACGACGTTGATTTTTATAAGACTATAAGTAGTCGCAATATGTCGCTGTATGTCGCTACCAGCGACGTATTGTGACGCTTAAATTAGGCGTCGCTAAAACCAAAAATATTGGCGACGTTTTAAGTGGGCGTCGCTAATTACGTCGCTGATATGACTTATTTTAGTAGTGGTGACAGCGCTAGTCCAGTGTCTGTCCGGATGATCTTGATCCCTAAGATCACATCAGCTTCCCCCAAGTCCTTTATACTGAACTTGCTCGAGATGAACCTCTTTGTCTCCGTGACACAGCTCATATCTGTACCTAGGATGAGCATGTCGTCCACGTACAAACAAACGATCACACCTCTTCCATCAGCGAACTTGGTGTAAATACACTTGTCCGTCTCGCTGACCATGTAGCCATTTGACCTTATAACCTTGTCAAATTTCTTATGCCATATCTTGGGAGCCTGTTTAAGACCGTACAAAGATTTTACCAACTTGCAGACTTTGTCTTCAAGACCCTTGACGACAAATCCCTCTGGCTGTTGCATGTAAATCTCTTCGGTCAGCTCGCCATTTAGGAAAGTCGTATTCACATCCATCTGATGTATCACCATCTTATGTATTGCTGCAAGAGCAATCAACATCCTGATAGTGGTAATCCGGGCAACTGGAGCATACGTGTCAAAATAGTCAATCCCCTGCTTCTGAGAAAACCCCTTGGCTACCAACCTAGCCTTGAACTTATCAATAGTTCCGTCTGCTTTCATCTTCTTCTTGAAGATCCATTTGCATCCGATGGGTTTAGCTCCTTCAGGAAGATCAACCAACACCCAAGTGTTATTTGAGGTGATGGAATCAATTTCATTGTCAATCGCCTCCTTCCAGAAAACTGCATCTCTGGTCTTCATCGCCTCATCATATGTAAGCGGATCTGCTTCCACATGATAGGTGACAAAGTCACTTCCGAAGTCCTTCGGCCTCCTCACATGCTTAGCTGACGGCTCAGCTTGTTCTGGTTCAATCGTTGTTTCAACAACATCTTCTTGGACCACTGTAGAAGTATAGAATTTCACAACCAGAAAGCCCATGCGCCAGACACTACATGCGCCAGAACTCGGACAGAACACTTCACAGCAAAGTCAATAAGTATAGACATTTAAAAAAGGATTTTTTATTTATATACAAAAGTCTATTACATGTCTAGAAAAGGTTGTACAAAGAAGAATTTCTACAAAGGAAAGATCCTAAGTCTACAGCCAGCGGCCACCATGCGCCTCCAGATAGGCGCAGCAGTCACCATGCGCCGCCAGTTAGGCGCAGCAGATACCATGCGCCTCCAACCAGGCGCATCTCATCATCTCTTCAGCAGCTCAGTTATGTGCATCCAGCTCAGTTATGTGCATCCCTTCAGCAGCCCAGTTATGTGCCGCTCTTCCAGCAAGGCTCACCTGATAAGTGCTTCGACTAAACAAAGCATTTAACCCTCTGGCTGGAACCAAGGAAGAGAAGAGCACCGTAAATCTGTGGCTAGGGGAGGCTTCGAAAGAACCTCCAAAGGCGAAGGAAGACCGTGATCGAAACTACGGGTAAAGGAGCAGCTTTCAACACAACCAGAGTGGGCGACACCCACTTTGAAGGAAGAAAGAGCCTAGCACCGCCATTCCGATCTACGGCTCTTCCGGAATAACGGAGACGAGGCCCGAGCATCCCTATCTTTGGATGCAACAGGCACCTTCCGCCTGCCTCAGAAGCCCTCGACTCCGTCTTTTGGATGTAACAGTCACCTCCAAGTGCATCAACGATGACATGGCATCTCATCTTCACCCTCGGGAACACTTCGTCAACAGAATGCACCCGAATACCCAAGTTCATGTCGGAAGTACGTGAGGGAACGAGGAGCAAAACTTTTCTCCATGCCACTATTTATAGGCCAGATCAAACCCACGCGCCAAGTAGATGGCTCTCCGAATTCCGTGCAATGAATTTGTATTAAATGGATGAACCGGACGCCTCGAATTCAGCCAACGACTATTTAAAGCGCTCGAGAAGCGAAACAGCCGTATCATTAAAAGACATGTCGGATGCGCCAGCCAGACAGCGCATCACACGGATGCGCCCTTCGGCATCAGGCGCATCACATAGACGCGCCCTTCAGTACCAGGCGCATCACAGTGGATGCACCCCCACACATCTCCATACCGAGTGGAACGCTAATCGACGCGCCCACTCAGCTGTCCATCGAATGTCAGAAACATTAAATGCTGAACTGACAGAGTTGGCAGCATACCTCCCAAAGTCTGAACAGTTGACAGCTTTTTTAGAAGACGAAGCGTCAGCAACGTCAGCGTCATCATGACTTCATCCCGACGGCTACTGCCACGTGGCCACTCAACCACCCGCATGCGCCTCTGCAGCCATGCGTCCAAATCTGCATGCGCCTCAAAAGCCATGAGCCTCAGACTGCTCTCTGATCCCAAAAGACAGGAAGGAAGTCGCCTGCATGCGCCTCAGAATCCATGCGCCCCGAACGGTTTGTAACTCCTAAAGGTTACGAGCCGCAGCCTCCTCCTGCGTCCAATCCAAGGCGCAGCTCACCAGATCACTTTCCCCCACCAAATCCGAGATCTCCGAGCCATGGGTCGATGACACGTGTCCTTTGACTCAACTCATCCAAGATTTCAGCAACAGAAAGATCTTCTCCTCTGCTACGTGCCGGCTCACAAACAACAGTATGAAAAATTCTACCCCTCGATTAGGGCGCATCCCACGCGCCTCTATCAGCAATTCCCACGTGGCATTCGCACACACCAGCGCATCCTACAAGCGCGCATGAGCAGCCAGCCTGCAAAACTATAAATAGAGGGATCATTTCCTTCTCACACACACACAGAATCCACGACGAACATACAGAGAATCACCAGAGAGGCAGATACAGACACTCAACGTCTTCCTCCTCTCGGCAAGCTCCAGCACCCAGAGCAATCAACACCTTCAGAGAACCGATAACCGTCGTCAGCCCGTCAACGGAGTCAACACATTACCACTCGCTCCATTGGCACTAAGGACCCAGATTAAACAAAAGTGTACTCCTAGGACTACATCTAAGTCCTATATTGTAACACTGTTCTGTTTGTATTGAAATTTGCAATAAAAGAATTTTAATGGCAAACAAGTTGGCGACTCTGCTGGGAACTTCTTTCTCCTCTTCCGAGAAAGTCGTGTCACAGGCCGACGACGTGAAGGTGGGCTCCTCCCACAAGATGCTGGTCGTGCACCTCAATCAACAGGCGTACGAGGAGTTCATTTCTGAAGGAAGTGCGAGTCCTTCGAAGCGGCTGCCGAAGCCGAAGAAGACCCGCCGTGTCTGGATGCGCAAGGTCGACGCCTCGGGCACCACCACTGAAGGGAATGCGCCAATCCAGCTCTCCCTTCCTGCTGACGTTCTCAGCAACCAAGGTGCGCCCGCTGATGCAGCGCATCTCTCGGGGAAGCGTGCGGCTAACCACGTTCCCCAGCCATCTCCCTCTCAGGCGAGGAAGATGCGTCGATGGAGCAGGGACGCAGCCAATGCCCCGCGCATCACCTCTGATGCGCCACAAAAAGTCTCTGTCTTTGACAGACTCACTCGCTGTAATGGCGGGGAGAATTTGGATGCTGAGTACTACGCGCCCCAGCGGGCTAGTACAAAGAAATCCAAGACGGCACGGGCCATGCGCCACAAACGTGCTATGCCAGCAACAGGCCAGAGGCACGCGTTCACAAACACGCGCGCTGCCGATGGCAAGCTGTACAAGGTCGAATCAGGTGCTTCTGCACCAAAAATGAGTCGACCTTCAAAGTCCTCATCTCACTTGGGCGCATCTACTGCGTGCACAACCAAGTCGAGTGAGGCAAATTCAGTGGTCTTGAACTCCCGCGCCTCCTCTGGTTGTGCGTTTGAGGTCCGTTCAAGTCACTTCAAATGTTGTGGTTCCTCCACTACTGATCGTGATGCCTGCTTGGTATTATATCAGGGGGCGCAGCACTCACCTGACCACCCCGGCGTTTGGCCTTGACATGCGCCTGAAGGGGGTGGCACTCTCCTCCAACGACCTGCGTAACGTGATCACTCACAAGCGCCGGTCAGGAGAGTCGACCAACAGGCAAGATGCGCCTCTCACGGGGCATACTTGTGTGGTGGTCACCATCAACTGCTGTTGCAAGGCAGCAGTACCACCAAGGCAGTCAGTCTTCCAGCGGCTGCAATCATCGACACCCCTCCGACATCGCCTCGGGACGAAGGTGTCAACAGAAGAGGAGCCAAGGGTTGCTTCATGCAACGTGATATCCAACTCCTCGTCAGTCCGGAAGACGACTGGCAATTCTTCGTCTTCATCCAAAAGCCAGCCGAGGAAAACCAAGGCAGCTGTCTCGATCTCTGGAGTGTTCGAAGGCACTCGGTCGAGGAAGAAGTTCTTGGAGGAAGCTGGGGGTAGTCAGACCCTTGTTTAGCCTCCTTCCGAAGACGAAGATGTCCAAAGCACAGCTGCGGCGGATCTTCATCCTCGAGGCGAAGTCAGCCTCCCAGAAGCCCTTCAAAACGAGGATGTCCCCCAGGACACGGCTGGGGGTAGAGACGAAGAGGCCCTTCAAGACGGAGCTGAGGGCAATCAGGCCCTTGCAGATGCGCCCGTCGAGAATGACCTCCAGAATGTGGCTGGGGGTGGCCAAGGTGGAACACCAGGAGAGGTGACTCCCCTACATGAAAGTGAGGCCGAGAGCGAAGCCTCAACCAATCCATCCACTCCCGGCCGTGTCATGACAGTATACATGGCTGGGGGTGATTCCGAGTCTGATGCGCCGCCGCAGGACATTGTCCAGCGCATAGACTCATTAGATGGAGGACTCAAAACCCTTTCTGCCTCTATGCAAGCACTGACTCAAGCAGTGTTTGATATACGATCGGCCTTGACCAGAACACCTTCAACCGGTCCCGACCCAGGAGCCAATGGGGAGTCGAGTGTACCCCTTCAACGGGCACCCTCAGACACAGAAGCACCCCGGACGTCGGAGCCCTCAAACGCTCCACTCCAGATGGTATCACCTTCCCTGACCCCTAGCTCCACGGAGGATGTGGTCGAAATGATCAAGGACCTGCGGGAGCGCTTCGAGTCCAAAAATAGGCAAGAGGAGCGCCAGAAGATGGGCATTCCCCAGCCTTATCCTCTCGAGTGGAACAAGGTGGTTTATCCCCCAAAGTATAAACCACAAACACTCACGTCGTACGACGGAAAGGACTCTTCACGTCGGTATCTGACATATTTCCAGTCACAGACGGGACATCTTCCAAAGGAGGACGTGCTCCTCACCAGCATCTTTGTTGGGGCCCTAAAAGGAGTGGCGTATGACTGGTACTGCAGCCTCCCTAACAATTCTATATCGTCCTTCGATGACTTGACGCACCTCTTCCTCGATCGCTTCTACGACGGCGGGAAGGACATGACGATGGCATCTCTCATAGAGGTACGCCAGAAGGAGAAAGAAACGGTTCGGGTGTTCATCGAACGCTTCCGACAGGCCTGCTTCAGGCTACCTCCAGGCATGCCAGAACTTGCGCTCCTCTCCTCTTGCAGCATGAACATACTGCCTGCAGTGAAGCTCTGGCTCAACTCTACTCCCCCTCCCGACTGGAGCTTCCTGATCATCGAAGCTGAAGCCGCAGAAAAGAAGGCGGCCAATGCACGTCTTCTGGGTGTCAGCTTCCCCGCCTTTGATGACAAGGGGAAAAGGTCTGCAGCCAACAACTCCGGACGAAAAGCAAAGGGGAAACAGGCATTGACTGTTAATGCCTCGAAAGGCGCATCTGCGCCTACTTAGAAGCCTCCACTGGCACCGAGACCCAAGGAGGTGTATTCATTCAATGACGAAGGTACCCTGCAACTCTTTGAAATACTGAAGCAGGGTGACAAGATCAAGCTTCTGGACCCAAAGTGGCCCGATGAAGTCAGGAAAGTGGACAACCCGAGGTACTGTCACTACCATCGATTTGTCGGACACCCGACCAAGGACTGCTACGTCCTCAAGAATTACATCCAGCGTATGATCAATGCGGATGTAATCTCCGTCGACTATGAAGAGAAGACGGTGTCAGCCAATGTGGTGTCACTTCAGTTCGGCACCTTGCCGCCGACTACCACACAAGATGGCGTCGTCCCCATCCCTAAGGCGACAATGGAGGTGGTGAACTTGCCACCTACCCGTGACAATGCGAGTGGACTCATCCCACTCACCACATCTCGGGGAGAGGTCCTCTGGGTTCATCCCGACCTCGTCTCCGAGGTGACTCAACCGGAGGTACACTCTACCTTCAAATCAAAAGGCAGGAAGATCAAGTCTTGCCGCACGGTCTCTTCTTCAACGGAAGAGGCACTTTCAGTGCAGACGCGTGCATAACAGAATGCCCAGCCCGGCGAAGCTGCCATCGAGATGGTGCCTCCTGGCACCATCCCTGAGGAGGGCCCGTCTAAACCCTCAGCAGCCAATAAGCAGAAGCAGGTGGAGGCCCGTTTCGACAGACCTCTACGGAAGGAGAATGCTTCGGGGCTAGCCAAGCCCCACAACTTTGACATACTGGCACAACTGGCCAGTACTCCTGCACGTCTGTCTTTGTTCGAGCTCCTGCGTCTTTCCAAAGACTCCCAAGAAGCTCTCTGCGAAGCTCTGAAGGACGCTGAATCCTTTCTCAGTCAGGTCAAGCAGTCGGAAGACCTCCCAACTACTTGTGCGCACTGTCATTGTGCGGATGAAGTTATCCCAAACATAACTTTCACCCAACAAGACATGCTGCTCAAGCATCACCGACATAACCGACCGCTGTATTACACAGGATACATCGGTTCAGTCAAGGTGAGACGGATTCAGATCGATCTGGGGTCTTCCCTCAGCATCATCCCGAAGGCGCTGCTATCAAAACTCGGGATCCCAATGTACCGGCTGGCGCCCTCCAACACAACCATCAGTGGCTTCAACGCTAGCAAAAGCGAGCCACTGGGCAAGATCAGACTGAAGTGCCACATCGGCAACCTCAAAACTGAGGTGACTTGTTATGTGGTGGATGCCGAGGTCAACTACAACATCCTGCTTGGCCGACCATGGCTACATGAGTATATGGTGGTGCCTTCCACGCTCCACCAATGTATGAAATATGTATCCACCAACGGCGTCATCCGGACGGAGTTCGCAGACATCGATCCTTTCAAAGGGGTTGAAGCCTACTTCACCGATTCTGACTTGTACAAGCCACTTGACGAGGAGGAAGCCAACGATGCTGATGATGAGACAAAGACGGCAACTGAGCCAGACACGGAGCCTGAGATGACTCCAAACGCCCCTTTGAAGATCCGACTGAAGGGCAAACCACCCCAGAAGGTGCCTCCAATGAGCATCAAACTATCAGAGAAAGCACCGACTCCTGAGGCTCCCCTGAAGATACGCCTCAAGGGAAAGTCGCCTCAAGCATCGGCTCCCCTGGTGGTAAAATTACAGGGGAAGGCACCACTCACAGGAGGCGCAGTTGAGGCACCTCTGAAGGTGCGTCTTAAGGGCAAGCCCCCGCAGTCATCCAAGATGCCAGAGAGGGCTCACATAACCCTCTCAGATCCCAAAGTTGAAGCTGTGGTGGATTCTCCTGGTCCGACCCCAGTGCTTACAGATGAGGAGCTCGGCGAATATATCTCTGCTGATGTAGATGCACCCTCCTTAGACAATGTAATCCTACGGGATAAAATCTCGTACTTCATCAATAATAGAGTGTCTTTTAATTATTCTTGTCTTCCACATTGGAATGCCATGTATACATTAGATAACGCTCTACGGTCGTTGCAAACACAAATAACGACCGTCCATATAAATCGAGTAGTCCCGTCTCAAGGAGTCTGTTTTATAGCCCCTCCACGAAGCCGAGACGAAGGATCCATCATTTTGGGCAAAGTCGAGCGTCATCAAGACCTCCCATCACTCGAGCCAGAACCTGACACCGGCAGAGTACAAGTCTACCGATACACGGATACGGCAAAGCACATCATCCAAAAGATGGTCTACGACCTAAAAAGCAACAAAGGCCTAAACTACGGCAAAGGTCGACATCTCCCTCTCCGGTTTCTGACACCTAAGGGAAAGCCGCAGGACTACTACAATCGGACTCGAAGGGGGGTAGGCTATGTCACGCCGCCAACAACTCCAGAGAGTTCAGACGCAGAAGACGTAGAACATTTCCACTCGTCCGAAGCATCGACTTGGGATTCCGATACCAGTATAGGATCAGTCTTCAGGAAAGTGCTGTCAGCTAACATGACGTCGGCACAACCTCAAAAAGGTGAAGGCGAAGACCAAGCGCCGGAACCCTTCGAAGAAGAACCCTGGGCTCAACGCCTAGGAGAACAATGGGAGTCTCGTTTTGAGTTACGTGAACCTCCCACCGAAGACGAAGTCGAGCAGATCGACCTTGGGAACGGATCTTCTTCCAAACCCATCTTCATCAGCAAAAGCCTAGAAGGAGAAGACCGAGAGTCTCTAATCCAGCTGGCTAAAGAGTATATCGACGTCTTTGTCTGGAGCTACGAAGACATGCCGGGACTCGATCCACAGAACGCAATGCATAGGTTGAACATCTTACATGATGCCAAACCTATCAAACAATAACAGCGACGTTTTCGTCCGGACATCATGAATGCCATCGATCAGGAGGTGGACAAACTCTTGACCAGTGGCTTCATCCGTGAAGAACAGCACCCAGATTGGGTAGCCAACGTCGTACCTATTACCAAGAAGATTGGAAAGATACGAGTCTGTATCGACTTCAGGGACCTCAACTCTGCTTGCCCGAAGGACGAATTCCCGCTTCCAATCACCGATGTGATGATCGACAACACATGTGGCTTTGAACGCATGTCCTTCATGGACGGGCATTCAGGCTACAATCAAATCAAGATGTTCCCCGATGACGCAAAACACACGTCATTCCGGACTCCAAAGGGTATTTTCTGCTACACAGTGATGCCTTTCGGCTTGAAGAACGCCGGTGCAACATACCAACGAGCTATGAGCACCATCTTCCGTCAACATCTTCGCAAGACAGTCGAATGCTATGTTGACGACATCGCAGTCAAGAGCCGCCTCAAAGGAGATCACCTACAGGATCTGAAGACAGTCTTCGATCTCATGCGGGCACATCAACTCAAAATAAACCCCGCTAAATCCTTCCTGGGGGTTTCTAGCGGCAAATTCTTGGGCTTTGTCATCACGGCGAAAGGCATTCATGTTGATCCCGAGAAGACCAAAGCCATCCTCAACATGGACCCTCCGAAGAATCTTCGAGAGCTTCGGGGCCTACAGGGACGTCTGGCATACATCCGGAGGTTCATAGCAAACCTCTCCGGTAAATGTCAACCCTTTACTCAGCTCATGAAGAAGGGAGTCGCTTATGTCTGGACAGAGGAGTGCCAAAAGGCTTTCGACGACATCAAAACCTACTTGACGAGCCCACCAGTCCTGGTGGCACCTGTCGTCGGCAAACCATTTCTCCTCTACGTCCGTGCCATGGATCATTCCCTTGGCGCTCTGCTGGCTCAAAACAGCGATACAGGCTATGAGCAAGCAATCTACTACCTCAGTCGAACGCTCATCGGGGCCGAACACCGGTACAACCCCGTTGAAAAGGAGTGCTTGGCTTTGGTGTTTGCCATCCAGAAGACTCGTCATTATGTCTCGGGCCAGACAATTCATGTCATTTCCCGAGTCAATCCGCTCAGAGTCCTCATGATGAAGCCAGGATCATTGAACTCCCGGCTAGCCACATGGGCGATCTTGCTAACACCGTATAATATGGTGTTTGTCCCGCAAAAAGCTGTTAAAGGTCAAGCTCTGGCTGACTTTTTAGCTGCACACCCCATCCCAGAATCTTCAAAACTCTATGAAGACATCCCGGATGAGGTCCAAGAATCCAACGTCACCGAAGGAAGCTCCGTTTGGCAGATGTTTTTTGATGGCGCTTCAAGAACAGGCCCCAAAGGCCAAATCATCGCAGGAGTGGGGGTAGTCTTAGTCTCCCCCGATCAGTTGGTCATCCAGCGTGCTTACTCCCTTTCGAAGCCATGCTCCAACAATGTTGTCGAGTATAACGCACTCATCATGGGACTCCAGCTTGCGCAACAGTTGGGGGTGGACCATCTGGAAGCCTACGGTGACTCAAAACTCGTCGTGAACCAAATTCGGAGGCAATACGAGGTTCGCCATGAAGATCTGATCCCGTACCATGAAGTTGCATTGAACATTATTTCAACCTTCACCGGGTTCTTCATCGAACACGTACCTCGTCTACAAAACTTGGAGGCTGACGCTCTGGCTGGCCTCGCAGCCTCATTGGCAGCGCCCTTTGGGACTCAACACTATGTCACGGTAACTGGCCGAGACTTGGTTTGTCCTAGAAACAACCTATGCTTGCGAGTGGCTCACACCATGCCGACGAACACTGGTGTTGATGTCCGAGACTGGAGGTTCCCGTTCATCGACTTCGCTGTCTACGGAATCCTTCCAGAGGACCCGAAGGAAGCCGTCTCAGTCAGGAGACGCTCTTTTCGATTCTACTATGATACAACTACCAAAACGCTGTACCGACGCTCCTTCGATAGGCTCCTCCTTCGATGCCTGTCCAACGAAGAAGCAGCCGAAGCTCTTCGAAAAGTTCATAACGGAACTTGCGGAGCTCATCAACCTGGTCCTAAGTTGCAGGATCGACTGCGACGTATGGGCTACTACTGGCCAACCATGGCCGCCGACGCTGTTGAATATTCTAAGAAGTGTCACGCATGCCAACTTCATGCAGACTTCATACATACACCGTCTGAAACACTACATCCTACAGTCGCCTCCTGGCCCTTTGAAGCCTGGGGCATGGACATTGTAGGACCAATCACCCCTCCTTCATCAAGAGGACACCGCTTCATCCTGGCCATCACCGATTACTTCTCCAAATGGGCAGAAGTAGTCCCACTGGCGGAAGTAAAGAGCTCCAGGGTGGTCAGCTTTATCAAACACCATGTCATTTACCGTTTCGGAGTACCCCGGCGGATCATTCATGACAATGGTCCTCAGTTTATCAGCCATATTTTTAGCAGATTCTGTGACAAGAATCGTATTCAAAATGTGGCATCCACCGCCTACAATCCGGCTGCAAACGGGTTAGCAGAGGCGTTCAACAAAACTATCGTTAGGCTGCTTAAAAAGGTCGTGTCATCCAACAAACGCGACTGGGACGAAAAGCTTGTCGAATGCCTTTGGGCCTACCGCACAACGGTACGGACCCCAACAGGCAACACACCATTCTCTCTGGTCTACGGGAGCGAAGCGGTACTGCCTCTCGAGATCCAGATACCCTCACTCCGCGTAGCAATAACAAATAAACTCACGGAAGAGGACAATCAACGTCGTCGTCTGCGAGAATTGGAGGCACTCGATGAGAAGCGTCTCATGGCTCAACAACGTATCGAACTCTACCAAGCCCGTATATCACAGGCTTTCAATAAGAAGGTCAAACAGAGGACTTTTCAAGTTGGCGACCTGGTTCTGGCAGTCAGGAGGCCGATGGTGTTAACTTACAAGACACCAGGAAAGTTCGAGCCCAAGTGGGAAGGACCTTTCATCATCGAGACGGTATACTCAAACGGTGCTTACCGCCTCACCAAACCCAATGGGGACTTGTTCATGATGCCCATCAACGGCAAGTTCCTAAAGAAGTACTATTCTTGACATCCTTCAGACATGTACTTCCCCAAAAGGGGATCTGTGGGCCCAATCATCGGGGCTCACACACAATCTCCTTCCACAAACTCATACGCTTCCGGAATCCAGCTGTTCCGTAGCATCCTTCAGTAGAAAGACAACCACGTCCACATCACCTCTGAGTTGTTCCTCTACTCCCTACAAAGCAGAATCTTACACTACGTAAGCCGACGCTACCCTTCATGTTTACTACGTCCATATTACCTCTGAGTAAACATCTCGTACAAACAACCCCTACGTTGTCGTACATTGATCGCAGAACTTCCACGTCCACATCACCTCTGAGTTGTTCAGTATATCCCCCAGGATCATTCCTACCACGTTCATAATACCTCTGAGTAGGAAGATTCTACATTTTGAACCCAATGATTGCCATGTCCACATTACCTCTGAGCAAACATGTTGGTTCTTTCAAACTTATTATCTGTACCTAAAAACTAAGGTGCGCAAAAGATAATAGGTCCACACAAATCATCAAGTTCATAATAACAAAAATAAACACATCACAAAAAAAGGGTTGTGTACTTCTTTATTTTTTAAAAAAAAGGGGAAAGAGAGAGTACAGAACTACACCATCCCCCAGCAAGGGTTGCAAAAGAACATAAAAAGGAGAAGCTACAGTCCCTAAACCTCTCCAGGGTGGGCTGAGAGCTCTCTGACTCGACGTCTCAAGTCGGCTGTACGAGTCTCCACAGTCGCCAGGACTCGACGCTCAGCTTCTTGACGCATCAATTCAACAGCCTCAGCAGAAGTTTCGCTCTCATGCTTCTCATCAAGCTGTTGTCGCTGCTGAGCCAGGGCAAGAGTCCGCTGAGTAAAGACTGCTTCCTCCTTCTTGAATGCTACGTGCTTAGCTTGGACACGTTCAGCATCTAACTGGAGTCGGGCCCGTTGGTCCTCAAGACGGCACATCTGGGCGTTGATCTCCGCGATATTGGCGTCCAACGCAGCTCGCGTTTCCATTGTCTCCTTCATGGACTGAGACAACTGCTCTATCGCAGCCTCAGCCTCAGCCACCTCGTGCTCCCAAATGCCCACAGTGGCCTGGTAGGAAGACTCGATCTCGGCAATCAACTTCCCCTTCTCCGCATCTATCAGGACGGAGAGGTCATTTCGCTGGATGTGCTGAAGTTCCGCAAGCCGCTCGTCCAGCTCGATCACCGAAGCCTCCAGAATTTTGGCCATATGGTCGTGGCCTTGGTGAACGCGGATCAGCTCGATACAGGGCATTGCCAGAGTTCTTGCCGTCGCAAAGCTTCCGTTGGCATCCATCACCGCAGATACACCCCTCTGCAGCATTTTGTACACCCCCTCGACGAGGAATTTCACATATTCGTCTGCGTCCGCCAGTACCTGCGGCGTCATAGCAGGAGTTGGAGGAGCTACTACAGTTAGCGGACCGGAAGAAGATCCGCCAACCTCAACCTGCGAGGCTTGAACCTCGGCATCAATAGGCTCTTCATCGACAGGGGCCAGACTGCTAGCCCGAGGAGCCGAAGGAACAGAGGAAGCCGGCACAGGCGCCGAGATAGTACCCCAAGTAGAAGGAGTAACAGAGGGTTCCACACCCTTGCCCTTCTCAAGCCCGGAGGAACCACCGACGTCACCGGCCACCTCTTCTACCCCCAACGTCCTATCAGCGACCAGTACCTCCCCCGGCAGAACGGGGAGATCAACACTCATCTCCTGGCTCGCCCCAGGAGATAGGACCGGCACAAGGGTCTCATTCTTCCCAAGTCCCTCTACAGGGACAGAATCTGTCGCTACCTCCTGATCGGTAGCCACCTCAACTTCCACGGTTGAAGCTGGGGTAGGACTCGACAATGATATAGCCGACTTCCCCTCATCATGACAAGAAGGGGAATCAACCCTCTCCTCTGTCCCAACTACCTCTGTTGCCCCCGCAACAGACTCTTGTAACACCGGAGGGACGTCATCAGAAGGCGACGAACTCCAATCCACTTCATCATCAGGATGCCTTGAGTCCGTAGGACCCTCAACGTCCAAGGCCTCCACGGCAGATTGTACCTTCCCAGGAGTTGTTGCGACTTCAAAAACCTCCGCAAGAACATCTTCGGGACCCTCCTCCACAGGAGACATTATCATCGGTGGAATGCGCTCATCAGAAGAGCCTGCCACCTCCTTCGGTTTACTAGCACCCGGTTTTGAAACACGGGACTTCTTCTTCGACGATCCCTGCAAGAAGAAAAGCATAAGTCACCACAATGACAAGATGAATTAGAATTACGGAGCACTCCTTACCTCAGCAGGAACTGATCCCGTTGGCGTTACAAGTGGCACTTCCGTAACCTTTGAAGTCGACGTCTTTTTCGACCTTTTTGGTATAGAAGAACCAGCTTCTGTGTCAGCCCGCCTCTTCCCAACAGACGGATCTCTCACTGGTGCTGCAGCAGCAGCTCGATATCCCGCCAATTCTGGTGGGCGATATGATCGGGCTGCCATCAACATATTCGCCGTGGCCTCCAGCTGAGTTCCAATGATGAAACTAGTCTCCCTGTCATAACTAGGAGATGCAGCATTCATAGTACAATATAGCTTGGCGGCCGGATATAGGATCTGCAGCCGAGGGTTGCGAACTGGCGTAGTAAAATTAACGCTAGTGCATCCAGCGTTATAATACTGCCAGCCCCGGGCTCCGTCCAGCAAACTCCCGATGAAGCCTAGACTGCTACAGGGATTCCGTAACATTAGCTGGGTATAGCCAAATTGACGAGCAAATCGGCTTGGCAGATATGGCTCCAGATAACATCTATTCTGGTTGCGGTAGACCAGGTGAGAAGGCCGGATACTTTGCAACCAACGAAAACTCTATTTCGGCAAAGTGACCGCATCTTCGCCAGAGTCAACTAAATCTTGGTCGGTCTCGAAATCTTTGAAGATCGGGCCAACCTTGACGATCTCCCACCCCTGAAGGAAGGACAAGACTCTCCTGCAAACGGGGACGCCAGTGTATAACCACTTCCTCTTGTAGAAGCGGCGAATGAAGGCATCCCCTTCAACATGATCCTCCTCCGGACCGGGACTCATCACGTTCGGATGATGCAAAATCAGCCACCCCATAAGATAATGGAAAGGCAGCTCGGCCCGGGGAAAGTTGTCATTGTTACCTTTTTCGTGGATCACATCATCAGCAAAAGACCTCAAACCGCGCAACAGGTTACACACCATCGCGGGGAGGAGAGCTAAAGGTCGTCCAAAAACCAACTTTACGGCAGGCAAAATGAGATTCCGATGTACCCTCTCTACGGCACCGGATCCACCTGCAAACACGCAATCCCGGAGCCATATCATCAAATATGCTGTCAGCACCGCCTTAGACGACATCCGGTACGCACAGTGCCAGAAGCAGCTATACGCATTCTCGTCATCCTCATTGGAACGAGGGGTCCTCTCGTCCAGCCGACTTACCTCAGAAGTCACTTCCGCAGGCTTCAGTCCCTGCGGAGTCGCAAACCGGATCCTCGAAGGATCCGCCAAATCCTGCTTAAAGACATAGTCCCTCCAAGCAGTCATATGAGGCTGGGTCTTGCCCTTATCCCTCTGGTGCATCAGATAATGGTGGCTCATCACCTCTTTGAATACAGCCATCATCTCCGGGTCCTTATCATCCAGAACCTGGATCTCCTTATTTGACGGGAAATATTCCTCGTACGGCTCCGAGCCCCAAGGAAGCTTAGACACTTCGTACATCTCATGAAGAGCCAACCCCAACTCTCCCACCGGAGTGAAAAAGCTGCCAGTATGGGCATTGAATATTTCTAAGAGCGCAAGGAACATGGGCTTATTAAGATCCACGCCTGCCTGCGTAGCCCGAATGGCGGCTGTCAACCCGATCTCCTTAAGCTCAACTTTGAACCTTGAAAGCACCCAAGTGGTCAACTCGTCCCACCTCGGAATGTAGTGACACCAACCTTCGACTCTAAAGCCACCTGTCGGATACATGACCTTCGATGTCAGCAAAGGGATCGTCATCGACACTGGCACAATAGAAGTGGAAGTCAGGCAAAAAGATCAGTGCATCATCAGGGTGTAAGCCCATGCGTGTCAGTATTAGAGCTTCGGCGCATCATCAGGGCGTAAACCCATGCGCGTCAGCATTGGAGCTTCGGCGCATCATCAGGAAGTAAACCCATGCGCGTCAGCATTGGAGCTTCGACGCATCATCAAGGCGTAAGCCCATGCGCGTCAGCAATTAAACCTCGGTGCACAATAAAGGCCTAAACCTATGCACGTCGGCGGGATAAAACCTCGGCGTATCATCATGACAGAAGTCCATACGCGTTGGCAGCCTTGAGTTAGGGCACAGTATGGCCCAAAACTTGTGTGAAAGGGACGATACCCACCTGACACCTCGGGACGAACGTCGGCTGGAGTCGCAAGGGTGATAGGTGCATCCTCGTCGACGAACTCCTTCGCTTTCTCCTTCCCCTTGCCAGCACCGCCGCGAGGAGTCTTGGGAGCCATTCTCTCAAAGAGGAAGAAGTTAGGGTTTTGAAGAAGAACTCTAAAGAAGGCAAAGGCACAGAGCAGAAAAACTCTCTCTCTCTCCATCTCTCACCTATTTATAGGGGCTTGGTCGCACGCGTGACCCGATGAGGAGTGATCTCAGCCGTCGCCTCGGGTCCTATGAAGAGATAACAGCAAATAAAACCAAAAGATCATCATTAATCTTTTCGGTTACCAAGGCATCATCATTAACTGAGAGGAGCATACGCCCGAACAGGCATGCGCCCAACAATCGTGTGCCCTGACCTCCATGCTTCTTATTCAAAGTATTCCAAAACTTATTCAAAAGTTTTAAAAACTTTGAAGGGAATCTTGTAGAAGCATGGAATTTCACAACCAGAAAGCCCATGCGCCAGATACTACATGCGCCAGAACTCGGACAGAACACTTCACAGCAAAGTCAATAAGTATAGACATTTGAAAAAGGACTTTTTATTTATATACAAAAGTCTATTACATATCTAGAAAAGGTTGTACAAAGGAGAATTTCTACAAAGGAAAGATCCTAAGTCTACAGCCAGCGGCCACCATGCGTCTCCAGATAGGCACAGCAGTCACCATGCGCCGCCAGTTAGGCACAGCAGATACCATGTGCCTCCAACCAGGCGCATCCCATCATCTCTTCAGCAGCTCAGTTATGTGCATCCAGCTCAGTTATGTGCATCCCTTCAGCAGCCCAGTTATGTGCCGCTCTTCCAGCCAGGCTCACCTGATAAGTGCTTCGACTAAACAAAGCATTTAACCCTCTGGCTGGAACCAAGGAAGAGAAGAGCACCGCAAATCTGTGGCCAGGGGAGGCTTCGAAAGAACCTCCAAAGGCGAAGGAAGACCGTGATCGAAACCACGGCTAAAGGAGCAGCTTTCAACACAACCAGAGTGGGCGACACCCACTTTGAAGGAAGAAAGAGCCTAGCACCGCCATTCCGATCTACGGCTCTTCCGGAATAACGGAGACGAGGCCCGAGCATCCCTATCTTTGGATGCAACAGGCACCTTTCGCCTGCCTCAGAAGCCCTCGACTCCGTCTTTTGGATGTAACAGTCACCTCCAAGTGCGTCAACGATGACATGGCGTCTCATCTTCACCCTCGGGAACACTTCGTCAACAGAATGCACCCGAATACCCAAGTTCATGTCGGAAGTACGTGAGGAAACGAGGAGCAAAACTTCTCTCCATGCCACTATTTATAGGTCGGGCAGATCAAACCCACGCGCCAAGTAGATGGCTCTCCGAATTCTGTGCAATAAATTTGTATTAAATGGATGAACCGGACGCCTCGAATTCAGCCAACGGCTATTTAAAGTGCTCGAGAAGCGAAACAGTCGCATCATTAAAAGACATGTCAGATGCGCCAGCCAGACAGTGCATCACACGGACGCGCCCTTCGGCATCAGGCGCATCACATAGATGCGCCCTTCAGTACCAGGCGCATCACAGTGGTTGCACCCCCACACATCTCCATACCGAGTGGAACGCTAATCGACGCGCCCACTCAGCTGTCCATCGAATGTCAGAAATATTAAATGCTGAACTGACAGAGTTGGCAGTACACCTCCCAAAGTCTGAACAGTTGACAGCTTTTTCAGAAGACGAAGCGTCGGCAACGTCAGCGTCATCATGACTTCATCCTGACGGCTACTGCCACGTGGCCACTCAACCACCCGCATGCGCCTCTGCAGCCATGCGCCCAAATCTGCATGCGCCTCAAAAGCCATGCGCCTCAGACTGCTCTCTGATCCCAAACGACAGAAAGGAAGTCGCCTGCATGCGCCTCAGAAGCCATGCGCCCCGATTTATAACTCCTAAAGGTTACGAGCCGCAGCCTCCTCCTGCGTCCAATCCAAGGCACAGCTCACCAGATCACTTCCCCCCACCAAATCCGAGATCTCCGAGCCATGGGTCGATGACACGTGTCCTTTGACTCAACTCATCCAAGATTTCAGCAACAGAAAGATCTTCTCCTCTGCTACGTGCCGGCTCACAAACAGCAGTATAAAGAATTCTACCCCTCGATTAGGACGCATCCCACGCGCCTCCATCAGCAATCCCTACGTGGCGTCCCCACACACCAGCGCATCCTACATGCACGTATGAGCAGTCAGCCTACAAAACTATAAATAGAGGGATCATTTTCTTCTCACACACACACAGAATCCACGACGAACATACAGAGAATCACCAGAGAGGCAGATACAGACACTCAACGTCTTCCTCCTCTCGACAAGCTCCAGCACCCAGAGAAATCAACACCTTCAGAGAACCGATAACCGTCGTCAGCCCGTCAACGGAGTCAACGCATTACCACTCGCTCCATTGGCACTAAGGACCCAGATTAAACAAAAGTGTACTCCTAGGACTACATCTAAGTCCTATATTGTAACACTGTTCTGTTTGTATTAAAATTTTCAATAAAAGAATTTTAATGGCAAACAACCACATCTTCATTGAAGACTTCAGTTTGCTGCGCACCCTCATTGTTCTCTGGTACATCCGCAAGAACAATATTCTTGTGCCTTGCAAATTTGTCTTCAAAATATTCTGCGTCGCGAGATTCAATGATATGATTTGACTCAATATCAAGAAATCTCCGAGCATCACTCTTCTCGGCATACCCCAAGAAGATCGTCTTAGTAGTCCTTGTCCCAAGCTTCTGAATCTTCAGATCTGGAAGCTTGACATATGCCAGACACCCCCACACTCGAATGACATTCAAGTTAGGTCTGACCTTGAACCAGAGTTCATGAGGAGTAATGTCTGAAGTTGCATGAGGCACTCTATTTAGAATAAAAGTGGCCGTCAATGCAGCTTCACCCCAGTAGCACTTAGAAAGGCCAGCAGTCAACAACATTGAGTTAATCATTTCTGTTAACGTTCTGTTCTTCCTCTCTGCTACTCCGTTTGATTGAGGAGAGTACGGAGCCGTAGTCTCATTGACAATTCCATGTTCTTTGCAGAATGATGCGAATTCATGAGACCTGTACTCCCCACCTCGATCACTTCTTATTCTTTTGAGTTGTTGTCCAGTCTGCCGCTCAGCTTCGGCTCTGAACTCCTTGAACTTCTCGAATGCTTCGTCTTTAGCCTTCAGCAAGTAGATGAACGCATACTTTGAGAAGTCATCGATGAAGGTTATGAAATACTTCATCCCGGCCTTTGTAGAGAACTGTTTGAAGTCACAGATATCTGACTGTACTAACTCCAGAAGATCTGTACTTCGATTAACCCGAGGAAAGGATTTCCTTGTGATCTTAGTTTGAGCACAAACCTCACATTCTCTACCTTACCCCCACATTTGGAGATAAGTCCTAGACTAGACATTTTGTTTATTCGTTTACAATGAACATGTCCTAGCCTACTATGCCACAACTCAAAAGTATAAGCAGAATGAGTGACTTCATTAATTATATTAATTACATTGGACTGATTAACAAGCTGAATCTTGAACATTCCTTCGGTATAAAAAGCTTTCCCGAAATATGTTTCCTTGATAGACATCACCATCTGGCCAGTATTGATGTCCATCCTGAGGCCTGTATTACAGAGTAGGCCTCCTGAGATCAGGTTCTTGGCGATAGCAGGTACGTGCTTCACGCCTTGAAGCGTCAGAGACTTGCCAGAAGTCAGCTTCAATACCACTGTCCCAATCCCGAGCACTTCAGCTTGTGCCTGGTTTGCCACCATAACCGTATCAGAAGTAGGGGTGTAGGTGGTGAACCACTCCTTGCTGGAGCAAACATGGCAGGTGGCTCCAGTGTCTACCCACCAGTCAGCATCAGTCCCTACCGCATCAACCTGCGCAATCATAGCAACAACATCAGCGATCATAGATACCTTACTAGGCTCTCCTTGCTCTGATTGCTTGGTCTTTGCTTTGCACTCATTCTTAAAGTGGCCCTTCTTGCCACACTTGAAGCAAGGCATTTGAGATTTTGGCTTCTTTTTCTTGAAAGAAGTTCCTTTGACTTTTAGATTGTCAGGGTCCTTCTTCTTGCTGTGGAAAGCCGCCTGCTTTCCCCTTGGTTCCTTAGTTTGAACCAGATTGGCGTTAGCCAATTGCTTGGACAGTGTGTCCACCTTCAGTTGAGCCCGCATCTGGTCCTCAACATAGATTTTCTGCAAGAAATCTTCAAGGCTGATCTCAAGCTTCTTCGTATGCATGTTTGCATAGAACTTGCTCCATCCAGCGGGGAGTTTTGAGACAATCCCTCCTACAACAAACTTGTCGGGGAGGGGCATCGCCTCGTCTTCCAACTTCTGTCGCAGTTTCAGGAACTCCTTCACCTGCGGCAGCATAGACTTTTCGTCCTCAAAGAACCACTTGTGATATTTTTCAACCACAAATATTTTACTGCGGTTCTTGTCTTCTTCGTAGAGTTTTTCTAGAGACTCCCATATGTCTCTAGCGATATTCTTCTTAGAATAGGATTCTGCAAGGGAATCTTCCATAGCATTCAAGATAAGCAGCCTGCAAATACTATTTTCCCTTCTCCATTTTGCTTGCAGTTTAGTAGTCGCGGTGATTGCGGCAGCAGACCCAACATCTGGAACAGCAGGTTCTTCCTCCAAAAGCACGTGATCTACGTCTTTGAGTTGAAGGGTGAGATATACCTTTCTCTTTCAGACTTGGTAATGTTTCCCATCAAACTTTTCTAACTTGCAAAAGTCAGAATTGAAGAGAGAAACATTAACGTTTTCAATCGAAGCAATAAAGCTTTGAGATTGTTATTACCGGGGCACAATTTTTCGATGGAAAACTGAAATATCGTAACAATTGTACAAACAATCGTTATTACGTAACACTTCACAGAAGGTACATAGTAAAATCCCACAAGTGCTACTCTTCACAGAAGGTGCACAGAACGTAACACTTCACAGAAGGTACGTAAGAGAGATTCCACAAGTGCTATCCTTCACAGAAGGTGCACAAACAGAATTCTGATAATATCAACGCAAACACTTCACCGAAGGTGCGTTAATAGAATTCAGACAGAACCAACAAAGAAGATGACTGGCGAAGATGAAATAACTCATGCGGGGGTGAATGATCACCGTTGCTCAAAGCTTTATTCGTCCCACACGAATAGCTTCCAGGAACCAGCAAGTTCGTCGGAGAACTTAGAACACTCTGCTCTTCTGACTCCTCGGATGAACTTGAACTCCTGTGCAAAATGCAACTCTGGTACAATTCCTGTCTTCTCTCTCACAGCCTCTAAGCACTTGTAAACTTTCTGTCTACTACCTATGCATTAGTTCTAACCTGTGAGAGAGAAGGAGGAGGCCTTATATAAGCCCCTGCAACAACTGCCAGGTTAGCACAATGTTAGGGACGTGGTAGTAACCACCCCGAACATGGAGCAACCGCTCAGAACATGCTAGGACACGTTCTGCTGGAAGTTGTGCCACCAGCGTAATTTGCACTTTACGCACACAGCCCCTTTACGCACCCTACGCACCCTACACACTCTACGCACACTGCGTACGCTGCGTACACTGCGCACTCTACGCACGCTGCGCACACTGGGCGTACTGGGTTGCGTAACTGGGCTCGCGTAACGTGGTCACGCAAGTGGCTCGCGCCAACAAAACGCCACATTACGCCTCATGAGCCCCGAGCCCGAGCCCGAGTCCGAGTCCGAGTCGCTAAGCCCCTATGGGGCTTAGCTCCTATGGAAATAAATTTCCCAAGAGCAAAAAGCATGAATGCTTTAATTGTTAATTTTAGCCTTTTTTCCCATTTAGAAAATAATCCCACATGGCACACCCATGTGCACCTCCACACCTCATGTGCATCTCTTAAACTAGCAAAGCTAATATATAGAGATACAACCTATTTGGTTTTTCCGATGTGGGACTAAAGTTTCTAAAAGGAAAGCCAAAAACCCAACATATGTATTGGACTTTGGTTGTTAGGATCTAAGACTTCCTTCCCCTCATGATATGTGACAAATAGTTCAATATAATAGTCTCATAACATTGATCTTTTTCTAGTTAAAATATTACTACTAATACTTATAATTTCTTAACGTGACATTTGTGCATGTTGTTCATTTCCTACATGATTATTAACATAAAAATTATTATAAAAAATACTATATATATTGTAACAATGTTCTAAAAGATTTTCATAGTGTTGGTTAGAACCAATAGCATCATTATGATCCATATTTTTTTTTACTATAATTAAGAAACTAATCAATTTTTAATATCAAAATTAACTACTTTTATAATAATACATTTTTTTTTACTTAAACCTGTACTTGATTTTCTCAAAAGTCGGATGTAGGATTGTTGCGCTGGTTGGTAGTCCATCAAGTTTAAGCCTCCATTTTTTTTAAAAATCTTGCAATTTTTCTTACACTTTCCAAAAAATAACTACTATTACGGGATATAATACGAGATTGGTTGTAAGTACTAGAAGAGATGTAAAAAAAAGTATGGTTAATTTTGATGAATTAAACCTTATCTATAAGAATTTTCATGTGCCAAATAACCACCAATGTCTTTAGAATATAGATGTTGTAGGAGTATTAAAAAATGACAAAAATATTCCTTATTAACGTTCACAAATAGAGATATTTTAGTAAAAAAATCCCCCAAAATATTAATTTGATTGTTGGGTGGGCGGGTGGGTGCAGGTGGTGCCAAAATACCTCCTAACTTTTTATCTAATGGATAATAGGGGTAAACCCATAACTACCAAATCTTCTACTATATAAAGGGGTTTCAAAACGGCTCAAAAGTGATCCGTCTAATGAATTTAAAAAATAATAATAAATAACTACCTAAATATTCTACTAATTATTTTAAAAAATATTTAACTATCTAATATGATATATTTATAATTAAATAGTCTAATTCAAATGGTTAAGGTAGGAGGTATTTTTCTCGGTTGCTTGAGTTATAATCCTTGATTTGATAATTTTTTATAATAATTTTATATCTACTTTTTTAACATTTTTTTTGCACGTGCACATTACTGTGCACATTACTAGTAATGTTAAAACTAGTAATGATTTAACCGTCATTGGCCGAGGGAAATAATCGGGTCGACCCGGCCCTAAAAAAGGATCTAACCGGGTCACCGTCCATGCCGGACTGATTTTTTAGATTATATTTTCAAATATGTTGAAGTCATAATTGACGTTTGAAGTATTATGATCCTAGCTACTATTTAGTTTTCTTGATGCTTTTAAAAAATGTAGTTGTGAAAGTAAGATCTATTGTCGCCAAAACAATGAAAAGAAATAAAGATATTGAAAAAATAATAATTTATTTTGAGAGAAACCATTCATGTTAACTTTTTCTAAATTTTATGTTTATTATATGAACCTTCCTTATTTTGAAAATCACGAACTTTTCTTATGTTTTTTTATTTTATATACAAAATTATTACCCTAAGCACCCTTATTTTGAAAATATAACATAAATCATAGGGAAGGTCCGTATAATTATTTTTAAAATAAGGAAAGTCCTTGTAATATCCATGAAACATAGGAGGATTAGTGTATTTATTTCACATAAGGCTGTTTTCCATAAATAAATTCACTTTATTTATTTTGTATCTGAGAAAATTACAACTGTAGGAATCTAATCTAGAAGACGATTACTTTATCCCTTGGACGATGCGATGAAGAAGACTCGAACTTTGAAGAACTTGGACAGCAACTGGGCAATCTCTCTGTTCTCTCTGAAATTGACTGTAGTCTCTGATGAAGATGAAGAAACTCTCTTTTATAGAGTTCAGGATAACTGTCCTTAAGCATACGCTCAGATAGTTACTTGACGTGTGCATAACTGCAGGGATGCGTAGCAAATTCTGATGGAGACACATTAGCGTGCGGTTGAAAGTAGTGGAGCATGTTCAGGAGAGATTGATGGCATGGATGCCACGTTGCATAACTTCTGAAGAAGTGGATAACTGAGTACAGGACACGTGAGAACGTGTGTTGACTGTAATCCTGGATGTGGTTGCTGTAATACGCTGCCTCGTTGAAGGAGAGTTATACGCTGACTTGGATGATGTAGAAACAAAATAAAGCTGATACGCTTACTTGGTCATCAAGGAGTCGTATGGAGTTCATACGCTCACTTGACTGAACAAGAGTCGTACGCTCACTTGATGAGGAAGGAGTCGTATAGACTTCATACGCTCACTGGAGAAGGAAGGAGTCGTATAGACTTCATACGCTCACTGGAGAAGGAAGGAGTCGTATAGACTTCATACGCTCACTGAAGAAATGGCCACGTGGCCATCATCAATCTTCTCTGATACGCCATATCTTCTAATAACTGTCAAAAGATTTTCTTGAGCGTCGTGACTACAGATATGACGGCTGACAGACTGTCAGTAATAATAACTTTGCATTAATGATCTGCTGAGCTGTCCTCGTAAAAGACAAAACCAACTCTTCGAAATCCTATACGACGGTTGCTCTTTTCATGACAACTATCTTTGCACGAAAGACGAGACGTCAGATTCATTCTTCATTTAATATATGCTGTGCTGCCACTTTAAGAAGAAATAATAAAATATCCACTAAGCGTATGGCTTTTGATAAGCGTATGGCCTTGAGTGTATGGATTAAAATGACAGCGTGTCATAATTTTCCACATCCTACAAGACCCCCTTCAAAGTTTTCGAACTTTATGAGTTTCAAAAGTTCGAAATTACTTTGAATAAAAAGTGGGAATGAGTCTTGACACGCTGGCATTAAGTCTGTTTATGCAAAAATGAACTTATTAAATGTCATGATGACTCTTCATTTTTCGAGACTGATTGAATCTGATTTATGGAGGAATATGAACCGCCAGCAAGCTTTGTTATATAAACTGAGAAAATTCAGTTTTTGACATTCATTTCTTGTAACCATGACTCCAAAGGAAGCGGCTGAAGAAGAAGCACGAAAATTAGGTTTCTGTGCCCATGGTGACCCCACCTTTGGGGGCAAAGAACCGGAGCCCTTCGTCATCGAGTTCAAAGATGACCCCACGCAGTTAGCCAAGAATTTCTTGGGCTACTTCGGTCTGGACGGCTCCTCTTCTTCTGATGGGCGGAGCCTCGCAGAGAAGCGTGAAATGCTCGCTGCTCTGTTACACCGCATGGGGGTCCAAAGCGTAGAAGAATTAGGCGTCAAACTTAGCCGCTCTGGAAAATAGAGCGTGACTTTGTTGCACCCCTTTCTTTCCTTCTCTTTTTTTTTGTTTTGTAAGGCCATCAGTGCCTTAATGAAATGAATATTCAAGAATTCTCTGTTTAGTACAAATTTGTGTTGAAAACTAACGTGTACCAATGAATAACTGTAGATTACGCTGTAGGTTACGCTGTCTTCCAGTTTATAGATTATGCTAAATAGCGTGCATCAATAAATAGCTGTAGGTTACGTTGTCTTCCAATGTTGTAAGTTACGCTGGATAGCGTACATCAATGAATAGCATGCTCCAATGAATAGCTGTAGGTTACGCTGTCTTCCAATGTTGTGGAAAGCACTCTTTGAATATTTCCAAGGCTGTGCTGGTTTCCAAAGTACACGTGACACTCATTACATATTTTATGAGCGTTATTTGTGGATCTTTTCCAAGAATAGGCTTGCGCTCCATACTTTAAAATAGACAAAAGAGTTTCACAGAACTCATCCCCATCTTCTTTTTCTTCTTCTCTTCTCTGAGAATGAACGTGAGATTTCACTCTCAAATCGGAAAGCAAATGCTTCTAAATGTTCGAATTCTGAGCAATATGTCAGACATCAGTTTGCCAACTCTTAGCGCCAAACTTGAAGGTAAGTCCGGCATAATACACGTACTGTTTTTGCTGTTGAAAATAAGCTTTCTGTCTCTGAGCGTGCTTGACCAACCAGTGCGTTTCATATGACATTTCTGTTGATTTAATTCTTTTCTTCATGCTGTTTTCCGCAGAAACTTGGCTAAAGATTTTCTTCAGAACTGGCATTGGTGATGTGGATGCTGTGGAGAATGTCCTTCTGATACCAACATCAGGGAGCTCATACGCCTTTGATGCGTAAATCAGACAACTCAGAACTCTTCGTGGGATAGAAGGGTCTTCCTCAGATGGTAGGAAGAGCCTTTATACACGAGAGTTGGATGGTGGAGTCAACTCTACTACCGAGAAATCGGGTAGTAGAGTTCCTTTCACGGGAGAACTAGGAATTGTATCCCAAGGTTGGATACATTCCTGTTTCCTCTGAAAGGTAGCTCCTAATCCACCAGTTGTATTGGCAGCACCACGACTTCGGGCTGCCACACTCTGTGGTTCTCCTCTCGTCTGAGAGAGAAGACCAGAGTTTGATTCCTGCTGATCTGGTCGTAACTGAGATCCAGATAGTCAGGAATTGCAACCAACAACGAACCTGACGGAGAAGGTCCGACGGAGAAGATCCAAAGAAGAAGATAGATCTCTATTAGGTTATTGTTGTGGTGTAGAATGAAAATCCAAGATTGTAATAGATTTCCATTATGATTTGTAAGAAAGTCTAAGAAAATGTAATAGACTTTTTATGGTGAAATGGGAATGGAAATGACAATTCTTCTATGCTCAATGATTTGTATTTGTGGATAAATTGTGGACATGATATATAATGAAATCTTCTTTTCTGTTCTAGAGTATATGATATTATCAGAGGTATTATGGACGTGATAATATGTAGGAACTCAAAAAGAAAAATAGATTGATTTCTATGCAGAGGTAAAAAAAAAATGACAAATGAATAAGTAGATTCGGAATTGATTCAGAGGTTATGAAAACATGATCACTAACGAATCCCCACTTAATGAATTGATAGAAGATTATGAACGGACGAACCGTTAGATGAATGAACGGATGAACCATCGGATGAACGTAATAAATAAACGGATGAAATGAATCTCGGGAAAGAATACGTCCCTTCGATCTTTGTAACCATATGCCTATAAATAGAGCATATATTTGAGTAGAAGGATCACACATCATCCTCTTTTATCCACAATGTCTTCTGAAAAGAATACAAAGAAGGCTGAAGTCGTCTCCGAAGTTACTGAAGGTGCTAAAGAACATCTACCTCCACAGAAGAAAGAAATGGGCGAAAGCTCGTCTACTCCCAAGCCGCCGAAAGATATCCTGGACTTCCTGGTCGAACCAGGAGAAACCGAAGAAGAAGAAGCAATGAGGCTGGCTGCCTGTCAGTTCTTGGTGCGGTCAGGAAAAGATGTATTCAATTCTTTTGCTGATTATGTATGTGGCCCTCGTCCCAAGTATGAGAGGCATGACAGTGATCTTCCATGATGATGTACTCTTTTTCTTGAAGAATTTGTCTCAAAATAAACTATGTTTAAGGAAACTTTGTTTACGATGTATCCTTCCCACTTTACATCAATTTTGCCTTTATTCACTGATCTTTAGACTCAGAAATCAGAAGGACTAAATATCAAAATATGATATTGAGATAGAAAATTCAGAGGTAATATAGACATGATTTTTTATTCAAGATCTTTATTAAAACCACTGGGGATCTAATAAAAAAAATATTAAATTCTCTGGGAAGATGATACATGGTGGAATATCAATTTCCTCTGGGGATAACGATATCGAAATAACTTTTGTAGAGAAGAATTTTATATTTGCTGGGGAATGATGAAAATATTATACATAATATTTCTTTAAGAATTTGCCATTGATAGGCATCATCATGACTTTTCCATCCATAGAGGCAAGCTGGTATGCTCCGTTAGAGAAGACTTTGTTTACTACGAATGGGCCTTCCCATTTCGCATCAAATTTGCCTTTGCTCATATGTGTCATGGTCATAGGACGTCTGACAGTAAGGACTAGTTCTCCCTTCTGATATGCTCTGACTTTGACTTTCCGGTTAAAAGCTTTTGAGATTCGGACCTGATACAGCTCGATATTTTGTTGAGCATACAATCGTTTTTCATCTAGAGCTTCCAACTCTTGAAGTCGAAGACGATCATTGTTTTCTGTTGTCAGTTCATTGGAGATTGCAATTCTCAGAGAAGGAATCTGGATCTCAAGGGGAAGAACAGCTTCACACCCATATACTAAAGAGAAAGGTGTACATCCGGTCGCATTGCGAACTGTGGTGCGGTAGGCCCATAAACATTCACCAAGCTTCTCACTCCAGTTGCGTTTGTTGGAAGAAACGAACTTTTTCAAGAGTTTGATGATTGTTTTATTGAAAGCTTCTGCCAATCCATTAACTGCTGGATTATATGCTGTAGAAGCTAAATTATTAATCCGATGATCGTCGCAGAATCGAGTAAATTTCTGACTGACGAACTGCGGTCCGTTATCATGGATAATACGCCGAGGAACACCAAATCGATAGATAACATGATGTTTGACGAAGTTGATAACACTAGAAGTTTTAACTTCAGATAACGGGATTGCTTCAGCCCATTTGGAAAAGTAATCGGTTATTGCTAAAATAAACCGATGTCCTCTTGATGATGGTGGGTTGATGGGACCAATGACGTCCATGTCCCAAGCTTCAAAGGGCCATGATGCCGCTGTTGGGTGTAAGAACTCTGACGGTTGATAGATAAAGTCTGCATGAATTTGACAGGCTTTACATTTCCGAGCATATTGAATAGCGTCAGCCACCATCGTGGGCCAATAATAACCCATACGTCGGATACGCTCTTGAAGTTTAGGACCTGGTTGATGAGCTCCGCAAACACCATCATGTGCTTCACGGATTATCTGTTGTGTTTCTTCACCAGCAATGCATCGGAGGAGAAGACCGTCGTAAGACCGACGATATAATGTTTTCATCGTATGATTATAATAGAATCTGAGAGATCGACGTCGAATAGACGCTGCTTCACTCGGATTATCAGGAAGTATATCATACAAAACAAAATCTAGAAACGGGCGTCTCCAGTCTTCAATTATGGCTTCTGTTTCATTAGAAAAGACATATTCCATAGTAGAATCGGAAGAAGACGATGATATTTTGTCAAACTTTAATCCAGCATCAAGGTTGAAAGAATCTTTGTCTGGTTTATAGGGAAAAGCCAAAGCCAAATTATTCTCAACACAGAATAGTTCTCGGTTATAAACCACTATCACTTGCTGACGTCTGATTGGTATAGCTAATACAGCAGCAAGATTAGCTAAAGCATCAGCTTCTGCATTATAGGCTCGTCGAACATGTTCAATAAAGAAACCTTCAAAAGATGAGGCTATAGAGAGTGCTGCTCGATGATAAGGTATTAAATCCTGGTGACGAACTTCATACGTTCCTCTGATCTGATTGACAATAAGCTTGGAGTCTCCATAAACTTCCAAATATTGGATATCTAGATGTTTAGCAAGTTGAAGACCAATGAGTAATGCATTGTATTCTGCTACATTGTTTGAACATGATTGATCTAGAGAATAAGCCCTCTGAATAGTTAGTCCTTCTGGGGATACAAGAACAATCCCAACTCCAGCGACAATATCGCCGTTAGGACCTATTCTAGATGCTCCATCAAAGAATAGACGCCAGGTAGGAACTTCTTCAGAAACCAGATTTGAATCCAAGACTTCATCAGGAATCTCATCATATAATTTAGAATCTTCTGGAATTGCATGAGCAGCCAGAAAATCAGCAAGAGCCTGTCCTTTAACTGACTTCTGAGGAATATAATGCATATCGTATTGAGCTAACAAGATTCCCCAATTAGCTAGTCTGGAGTTGAGAATACCAGGTTTCTTCATCATAATCCTGATGGGATTCACTCTGGAAATGACGTGAATCGTTTGACCGATAATATAATGTCGTATTTTCTGAACAGCAAACATTAATGCTAAGCATTCTTTCTCGATTGGAGAATAACGCAGTTCAGCACCCGTCATTGTGCGACTGAGATAATAAATAGCCTGTTCATGGCCATCTTTATTTTTCTGGGCAAGTAATGCACCAAGAGAATGATCTATGGCTCGAACATATAGAAGGAATGGTATCCCCGAGACGGGAGGTACCAAAACTGGAGGGTTCATGAGATACTGTTTAATATCGTCAAATGCTTTTTGACATTCTTCGTTCCAGACGAAAGATACACCTTTCTTCAGAAGTTTGTTGAATGGTCTGCAGCGTCCTGATAAGTTAGAAATGAATCTCCTGATATAAGTAATTCTTCCTTGAAATCCTCGTAGCTCTTTTAAGGTGCGTGGAGGACGCATCTCTTGAATGGCTTTGATCTTCTCGGGATCCACGTGTATACCTTTAGCGGTAATGACGAAGCCGAGAAATTTACCACTAGAGACGCCCAGGAAGGACTTAGTAGGGTTCATTTTAAGTTGATGCTGACGCATTAAATCAAAGATAGTCTTCAAATCTTGGATATGATCCTCCTTTCGCCGACTTTTGACCGCAATATCATCAACATAGCATTCGACTATTTTTCGGAGATGTTCGCGGAATATAGTGCTCATTGCTCGCTGATATGTTGCTCCTGCATTCTTGAGACCAAACGGCATCACTGTATAACAGTATGTACCGATCGGCGTTCTGAAGGAAGTGTGTTTTTCATCATCTGGAAACATTTTGATCTGGTTGTATCCCGAATACCCATCCATAAATGACATTCGTTCGAAACCACATGTGTTGTCGATCATGACATCAGTAATTGGAAGAAGAAACTCGTCTTTAGGACAAGCCGCATTGAGATCACGAAAGTCTATACAGACCCGAATCTTGCCAGTCTTTTTAAGGACAGGAACGATGTTAGCCATCCATTCCGGATGTTGTTCCTCTCGAATAAATCCGGAAGCCATAAGCTTGTTGACTTCAGCTTCAATTGCATCCATGATGTCTGGACGAAATCGTCGCTGTTGCTGTTTGACCGGTTTAGCATTTGGCATGATATTGAGTTTGTGCATTACAATCTTCGGATCTAGTCCTGGCATATCTTCGTAACTCCAGGCAAAGACATCGATATAATCACGAATAAGCTTGATCATGTCTTGCTCATCCGTTTCTGAAAGACTTTCACTGATGAATATTGGTTTAGGAGAACCTTCTTCACCAACATCAATTTGGATCAGTTTATCTTCGGTAGGAGGTTCCCTCTGCTCGAACCTGAATTCCCATTGATTATCTAATCTTTGAGTCCATTGTTCCGATTCGGGTGATATTTCAAAATCATCCTCATCTTCATCATTTTCCTGCGGGCCATCAACGGAGACCATATTGATGGATAGAATAGAACGATGGAGATCGCCAATACTCGTGTCAGAATCCCAAGAGAGGGAATCAGAAGACTCAGATCGTTCGTCTTCATCGGATTTTGAATCTTCATGGACTATGTTGATAAAGGAAGTATGAGTAATGTAACCTAAACCACATTTTGTCCTTCCGTATTTTAATGGAGGAATTCGAACAGGCATTCTTCTTCCTTTTCCATTATTGAGACTGGTCCTAAAGTCGTAACCCATATTCTTGATGATATTTTTGGATTGTTGACTGTAGCGACGCAGTTGTAACCTTCCAGTATCATCGTTTATGTCATCTTCTTCCAAGTTAGGAGGATTCTGGGGTCCTTTATAAAAGAAGATTGGATTTTCTCCTTTCTTTCTAGCAGGGACCACGAAGTATGATTTTTGTATGGATTCCAATGATATGTCTGTATGAAGAGTTTGAACAACCCCTATAGTTAGTGACTCTAAGCTATCTAGCAATTGTAAATAACTTTGTACATGATTACAGACATCAATATACTGCAAAGGAGATGCTTTATTAATATTAAATACTGTATTTACAACAGAAGGCTGAGCCTTATCAGACTTAGTCAAATTAATGACAAAAGGGAGAGAGGAAGAGCGATCAGAAGTTTTGTTTCGATTAAGATCGATAACAAAAGGCTTAGAAGAGGTGAGCTCCCTTGAAGAAGATCGTGGATAAGTAGTACGTCCACTGACTGGAATGACTAGAGTATCTGGTCTAGCCTGAGAAGGTGGAGGGGGAGTAGTACGTCCACTGACAGGAATTATCAGTGAGCCTTGTGGAGCTTGGGAAGACGGTACAGTAGTACGTCCACTGACAGGAATTATCAGTGAACCTTGTGAAGCCTGAGCAGGTGATGAAGTAATACGTCCACTGACAGGAATTATCAGTGAACCTTCTTCAGATGATTTAACAGACTGCGGAGGAGTGATACGCCCTTTTACAGGAATAACAAAAGTGCCAACTTTTGCTATCTCATCGTCATTATCCATAGCTTGCAAGACTTTTGAGTATTCATCTTTGTACATGCGAGCGTCATTGAAGTAAGCTTCAACTCCTTTGAATGGATAGAGATCTGCAACCTCCTTTTGAACTTCTCCATTATCATCAACATATTTGAAACACTGATGAAGAGTCGAAGGAACGACATTATGTTCATGTAAGAATGGTCTCCCCAATAGAGCATTGTATGAGCAACCATGATTGTCAATGATGTAAAAAGTAACTTTAGTGCGAAGATCGCCTATTTGAAATTTGAGGCGAATCTTGCCCAAAGGCTCACTTTTTCCTTGATTGAATCCCAAGATGGTAGTGATAGTGCTGGAAAGACTATGCACAAGTATCTTCAGTGCATCTAGCATAGCTTTTGGCATAATACTAAGAGCAGATCCTGGATCAATCAAGAGACGATCAACCTTCATAGAATCAATATATCCTGTATAATATAAAGGACGATCATGTCGATTATCCTCTAGCAGCATATCGTCCTGCGTAAAGGTAATGTTTGGAATAAATTCCAATACATTATGGCAATGAGAAACAGATTCTGTTTCCAGCTTCTTGAGAAGAGTTAGGCAGGTTTCTGCTTGCAGCAGTGCTTCACTTAGAGTTTCTCGAGTCTCTTTAGAGAGGCGTAAGAGCTCGAAGATTGATAATTTAGCTGGGGTATTGGCTAGTTGAGCCAATATATCAAAATTATAAGGCTTTTCAAGTCCTGTAGGAGATGACTTCTTCAATGGTTTGTCGAAGCGGACTTGTTGTTTGCCTTTGTCAGCTGCTGTTGGTTTAGAAGGAACTGTCTCAACATGAACATTCAAAGGCTCTTCAGTAGAAACTGGTGTTGGAGCTGGAACCGGAGGGACATCAAAAGTTTCTTCAGGAACTTCAGCATAATCTTTCAGATATATTTTTCCTGACCGAGTTCCAGCATGAACTTCAACTTCAGATTCTGGTTCAGGGTCTATGGAAACCATGTTGCAATTCTTTATCTTGCTCTTGGTTCTTTTATGTTTGATGAGAGCTTCATTCCAGAAACCAAGGCCAACACGAGATTGATTATGTCTCATAGTGATGGCCAAAGGTACTTGGAATCCTTTGCCTGAGTTCAAACCAGGAGCAGTGGCTAGATCATAACCCATCTTCGCCATCAATTCACGAGATTGTGAACTGTATAGATGAAAAGCAGGCTTGTACCTATCTTCAAATTGAGGTACAGATTTTATCTCCGTAGGGAGGGAATTTCCTGCTGAGATGAAAGTAGAGGTTAGATAAAAATCAGGTGTGAAACTAGAAGTCACATTGCATGACTTAGTCTTCTCGAGCTTCTTTTTAGATGATGGAGTCTTTCGAGGAGAAGAGGAAGACGTCTTAAACTCCGTCATTAAATCTGGGTGAATCCACATGATCTCTCCCTTCTTGGTTGTGACAGGAACAAGTCCGTCATTCTGTGCTGGTGGGATGTTTACAACTTCGAGAGTTGCTTTGGGGATAGGAACAATCCCACTTTCTACCATTAAGGGAGGGAAGTCACCGAACTGTATTGAAATTACATTTGCTGTGACTGTTTTGTCTTTGGGTGTTAATGTCACAGCTCCTGATTTAATCATCTCTTGAATCTTTCCTTTTAATACATAGCAAGATCGGATTGTATGACCCAACATTCTATGATATGGACAGTATTTTGGATGATCTGTCTTATTGGTTTCATCAGGCTTTTTAATTTCTGGCAATTGAATCTTATTACCTTTGAGTAAGCATTCAAAGATACCCTGAACATCATCATCGTCGAAAGAATATTCTTCCTTCGGCCGAGGAGGTCTCTGTTGTTGATTTGTTGGAGCTGGAGTAGCTTGGGTAGTCTTTACCTCTTGACTACTGCTTTGGAGATTGACTTCAAGAGCTTCTTTTCCTTTGCGATTATTGGGTCGAGTACTATTGCTAGCACTCTAATTTGATTCCTTGGGAGCCATTTGTACCCCCAGACCCTTGAAGGTCTCAGCACTGACTTCAGCAGCCTTGGCACTGACAATGAAAGAAGGCCAATCTTGGAACTGAGTGGACCCTGTCCACATGCTGATAATTGGTAAGAGATTCGACTTGCAAGTATCGATGGTAACAGCATCGGGAGTTTCGAGAGGCATTTTGAGGGCTTCTCTTCTGAATCTTTTAATGAAGTCCTCGGTGGTTTCGTTATTTTTTTGTTTAATTCTTATGAGGGCTGACATGGTCATGTCGTTGAGCCCTTCATAGAATCGTTCAAGAAACATTTGCTTGAAACCGGCAAATGAGGTAATACACCCATCAGGGAGACTTCTATACCATTCATAAGCCGTTCCTTTGAGACATCCAACGAACACCCGAATAAGGAGGGTATCACTTGGTTGCAGTTGATCAGACATTACTTCAAAATGATTAATGAACTGACTTGGGGAGGTTGTCCCATCAAAGAAAGAGATGGTCGGAGGTTTGTATTTTGGTGGATACGATACCTGCTTCCATTCTATCGGGTAAGGTTGCTTGATACCTAACCTTTGCAAACCATCCTTCTGTTTGAATGCCTCGAATTGAGTTCGGAGATTCTTTAACTCTTCAGAAACAATTCCAGAAGATTGGGGAGTTGTAACTTGTTGAGTGTAATTAGGAGGAGGGACTGCAGCATATGTACCACCCCCAGCTCCGGACTGACTTGGAGTGGGTTGTTCAGGAACATTAGATTGTACCCCCGGAATAGTAGAGGGTTCCGGATTTGGAACAACAGGAGTATTTAATATAACTGGAGGAGCTGTCTGTTGGACTTGCTGAGTTTGATGCTGAGCTTGCATAAGAGTGTGCATAGCATTCAACGTATCTGCCATAGCTCGTAACTGTTGTTCTAAGGAAGAAATCCTTTGTTCGTGAGCTTCGGTGCTAGTTGAAGGTTCATGATCGCCCTCTGCCATGTAAGTGGTAATCATTCGAGGAATAGATGATGAAACAGTTTGTTCTGAATCATCACTGTGTGAATCAGTATCTTTCCCAGGGCTATTTACGGGAGTCAATACTGGAAAGTTAGATTCTCCAAGGAAGTCTTCTGTGATCTCCGGATTACCACTTGGATGAGAAGAAGAAGAGGCTCTGGCCAAGGCTCCGGTCCTGGATCGGGTGCCGAGATAAACACCATCTTCAGAGTCTGATATAGCATCAGACCGTATGCTACCCCCAATATTTCTGGAGGTCATGTTGACAGAAGCATAAAGAGGTTCATCTTCATCCAACATTGGTTCATATTGAATCCGTTCGAAAACAGATTGTCTTTTTGGTGAACAACAACATTGAATTACAACTCGAGGTTGGAAGTTGCAACCATGCTTTTCATGACAAATATGAGCAATATCATAGCCTGATGGAGTGTCAATTCTCCGTTTATTTTGCAAATATTCCCGAAGATCTGTAGGAACAGATTGGGAAGTACTTGAAGATAATTTCTGTGTAGAAACTTGTCTTTTGTTCTTCTGTCTTCTTGGTTCCTGAGTGTATAAAGATTGATTAATTTGAGCCACATAGTTCTTGGCATATTCTGCATCAGGGTCTAATATACTTGTCTCAGTGGAACCGAGACGATTCTGATTAAGCTTGTTACGAAGATCCGTAGGAGATCTGACTTTGATATCAGTCTTGGATACTTGTAATTTGCCTTTCTCAGATCGAGAAATTTGGAGAGAAGGAAGATGGATATTATTCCGACTGGGAGTCGGTAATAATCTATCTTTAGAGGAATTAGCCAAAAGGCATTTTCCTTTGTTTGATCTAGTAAGAGTACTAGTCAAATTAACTCCAGAGGTAAAGACCTTAGGAGTAGAGGAGTTGACTAAAGAGTCTTTCTCCTTGGTTGGCACAAGATGTGCAAGTTGAGGGGGAATCATTTGTATGTTCTGTGGAAGAGAACCCCCAGCCTGATTTTGAGAAACAGTCAAAGGACTGTATCTGTTAGCATACGCCGACTTCAGTTTGGACTTCTGGTCATACGCTACTTTTTTATTAGCATACGCTGGCTTTGGCTTAGCGTACGCTGCCTGATGTTGGCTTTTGTACGCTGTCTTTGCCGTACGCTGCCCTTTGAATGCCATACGCTCAGAGTCATCAATGGCTAAAGAGCCGACTGCTGTCGTAAGAGTAGAAGGAGAAGGGACTTTGACATGTCCAGAGATGGTTTTTCTTGTACACGCTGACTTGGTTAAAGAACCAACTTTGTCAGCGTGACCAGGAGAAGCCACTGTTGCCGCGTTCAGAGAAGCCGAATTGTGCTTCATGGAAGTTGAAGACGTGTTCTTGTCAGCATGAGAAGTGACAGAAGCGTCTCGGACTGTTGCAGAAGACTTAGGGACATAGACGGAGCGTCCTTTCTTCTTGGCAGCAGGAAGAGCGGAGGAAGCAGTGCGGCCCTCCTTCGCCTTGAGCATTTCTTCATAAGCCGATTGGTCGAATTGTACAACCATCGTCTTCTTCGTCAAGCCGATCGACGAAGTATCGTATTGAGTTGTTGCTATCTCGTTGGAGGAGACAGCTTTCCCCAGCAGAGTCGCCAATTTGTTTTCCATAAATAAATTCACTTTATTTATTTTGTATCTGAGAAAATTACAACTGTAGGAATCTAATCTAGAAGACGATTACTTTATCCCTTGGACGATGCGATGAAGAAGACTCGAACTTTGAAGAACTTGGACAGCAACTGGGCAATCTCTCTGTTCTCTCTGAAATTGACTGTAGTCTCTGATGAAGATGAAGAAACTCTCTTTTATAGAGTTCAGGATAACTGTCCTTAAGCATACGCTCAGGTAGTTACTTGACGTGTGCATAACTGCAGGGACGCGTGGCAAATTCTGATGGAGACACATTAGCGTGCGGTTGAAAGTAGTGGAGCATGTTCAGGAGAGATTGATGGCATGGATGCCACGTTGCATAACTTCTGAAGAAGTAGATAACTGAGTACAGGACACGTGAGAACGTGTGTTGACTGTAATCCTGGATGTGGTTGCTGTAATACGCTGCCTCGTTGAAGGAGAGTTATACGCTGACTTGGATGATGTAGAAACAAAATAAAGCTGATACGCTTACTTGGTCATCAAGGAGTCGTATGGAGTTCATACGCTCACTTGACTGAACAAGAGTCGTACGCTCACTTGATGAGGAAGGAGTCGTATAGACTTCATACGCTCACTGGAGAAGGAAGGAGTCGTATAGACTTCATACGCTCACTGGAGAAGGAAGGAGTCGTATAGACTTCATACGCTCACTGAAGAAATGGCCACGTGGCCATCATCAATCTTCTCTGATACGCCATATCTTCTAATAACTGTCAAAAGATTTTCTCGAGCGTCGTGACTACAGATATGACGGCTGACAGACTGTCAGTAATAATAACTTTGCATTAATGATCTGCTGAGCTGTCCTCGTAAAAGACAAAACCAACTCTTCGAAATCCTATACGACGGTTGCTCTTTTCATGATAACTATCTTTGCACGAAAGACGAGACGTCAGATTCATTCTTCATTTAATATATGCTGTGCTGCCACTTTAAGAAGAAATAATAAAATATCCACTAAGCGTATGACTTTTGAAAAGCGTATGGCCTTGAGCGTATGGATTAAAATGACAGCGTGTCATAATTTTCCACATCCTACAAAGGCTAGATTGGGAGTATTTATCAGTCTTTTTTAAATAATCATATAAATTTTTTGTTAACAATAATATATCCACAAATAATTTAAAATATGTTGATTTAGACATGTTTGGTATAATTTTTATTTTATGTTATTGTTTAAATATAAAAAATTCTATTTTTACAAAAATATATTTGGTGAATTTTTATTTTTGAAAACTAAAAAAATTAAAATTAAAATAGTGAAAAGAAGGGAAAAAAATAGTGTTTACTATGCTTTCATAAACAAAAAAACAATAAATAAATTTGGATTGCAGATGATTTGATATGTTTACTTATTAAAAATAAATAAATTTGTACCTTGTTGTTAATTTTTTTAGAGAAATTTTGAGTCACACCCCACTTACTTTATCATATTTCAAGGTGCACCCCTATCATTTACCATAATGTATAACACCCCCCACTTTAGACGTTTTTCGTCTCTTGCTAACAGTTGACCGCTCTGACTCTATTTTTCTGACCAAAAAAATCCTTAACTCACTTTTTGAGGAGCCGTAATGAATGGAAGCTATTTGTATATTCCTAAAATAACCCTCCCTTCTCCAAAACCCTAAAACGAATCGAAACTGCTCTCTACCCCTTCCAACGAACCGCTCTCTTTCCCCCTTCCAAATCGAAGCCTCCCCGACCTCCGATGGTCATCCAAAGACGCAGGTAATGTTAAATTCGTACTACTATTCTCTTTAAGCCATGCAATTTTAGGTTTTGCCCCTAAATTATCGCCTTTTATACTTTGTACAGATTTCTCTAAATCGAAACGTCACCGATCGTCCATGGCGAACCAAACACGCAGGTAATATGAAATCTCTCTGTTTTTTTTCTCTTGATTGTATGTAATTTTTTGCTTCTGTGGTTTGCCCCATCAATTTTTGATGATTTCAATGAAATTTTAGGTTTTCCCCTAACATCCACAATCAATTAAAATCCTTCGTTCATGTCTTTTTTATCTGTAGGATGTTAAAAATTAATGATATTGTTTATATGTTTGTGTTTTTCCCTTGATTGTATGAATTTATTTGCTGATGGTGTTTGGCCCCATCAATTTTTGCTGATTTCATCTGTTAGATGTTAAAAATTGGTTTGTGTTACAAAGATTGCAAAGTAGAGTATGCTTAGATGGTCTGTGTTAAAAATTAGATGTTAAAAATTGTTGTTAGATGTTTTTCCCTTGTGTGTTACTATTCTAATGTAGAGTATGCTATGGCTTGTGTGTTACTTTAAAATTGGTCTGTGTTAAAAATTAGATGTTAAAAATTGGTGTTAGATGTTTTTCCCTTGTGTGTTACTATTCTAATGTAGAGTATGCTCTGGCTTGTGTGTTACTATGCATTTATGTGTGTATATGTGTATGATTATACAGGAAGTACATGCTTAGGGTCCATTTCAAAGGTAGTTCAGTTCCTTTTGAATTAGTCCCAGACTATGTAAGTTTGTTGGATATAGCTGATACAGTTGAGAGTAACAATGTGGGGGCAAGTTACAAGTACTATTGGTTTCATGACTTTAAAAAAGGGAAAATAGTGGAGGTCCTTAGTGATGCTGGGTTGCTAGACATGTTTACTAAGCAATTGTCTGACAAGAATGGAGAGGTACACATATTCTTAGAAGAGATTGGTAGTTCTGTAATTCAAGAACAACAACCTACTGAGCCACAGCCTATTGATCCACACAGTTCAGCTAAGAAGGTTAGGATGAAGAAAGTAGCCCACAAACCATCTAGAAAACCTGTGAGAGAGAGTCAGAGAAATGTAAAGAAGTGCTATGTGGAAGATGATGCTGTTGAACCACTACCTAGTGGCAGTGATGTGGACCTCCCAGAGGAGCAGTTGGATCAAATGCCAAGAATGTCAAGCAGAGTCACTACTGGATTAGATGTAGTAGAGTCACAAATACCAACTACACAAGGTGTAGCTGTTGACTTAGCTGATACACATGAGGATGAAGAACTTGGTACACAAGCTGAGACACAACATTATAGAGATGAACCACCAGCAACCCTTGACCATTCAAGTGAGGAAGAAATAAAGGGTGAAGAAGAAGAAACAGAGGGTGATGAGGAGTATATTCCATGTAACAGTGATGATGAAGGAGAACCTATGTCAAGAAATATGGACGTTTCAGAAAACAACAGTCAAGAATGGGGGGAAGAAACTGAGTTTCAGAGGCAGGAGGTTCAGAGAAGAAAAAAACTTACAATGTTTTTTTGGACTTATTTGCAGTACTTGAGTTATGTTTGCAATACTTTAAGTATCTACAGTTATTGCGGGACAGTTTTTTGAAGCTTATTTTGTGAAAGTATGTTATCTGCAGTATGTCCATGTCTTTATTATATCTTCATATGAAAGTATGTTATTTGCATTATGTCCAGATCATTGTATGTTTGTGGGACAGTTTTTTGTGAAGCTAATTTTGTGAGACAGATTGCAGTATGTCTTCATATACTTGAGAAGCTAATTTTGTCTGGACAGTTTGCAATGTGTCCATGTCTTTATATAGTTACAAACTGCAACAAGTAGTGAAAAATTGCAACATAATTATCAGTTTTCTTCCAAACATTGTTTCATTCATATAGTGCATCTAGTACATGATCTATCAGATTTCAATATTACATAGCCAATCCTTTCCCAATTTTTTTACAAAACTCTTCTAAAGTCGTATTCACTACAACTTGAACGGGGATTTGAGATTTGTTATCCTCACTAAGAGTGGCCTCATTCAACCATTGGAATGCATTGTTACATTTCAAGCATTGTAAGAATTTTCTTCCCTTGCTGTGACTCCTCTTTGACATTAAAATAGCTCTTTTTCCTCCACAATTCCGATTGGGACAAGTGCTTTCTTCCCAAGGGCATTCCTTCTTCCAATGGTCTAACTCACCACATAAGAAACAACCTCCTCTTTGAAGTGTTGAAGATGAGCTTCCAGAGCTTGAACCCAAAACAACAACATCCAGCCATTGAAAATTCGAGTAGAGGGGGCACTTCAAAAACTTTCTCCCGGAATTTGCCTTGGTATTTGACTTCGAAACATACCTAATCCCTTGCAGTTTTCCATCTTGCAAGGTGAGCTCAAGAACGGACACTCATCTACAAGGTGGGTGTGCTTCCAGCAAAGTTGACATTTCTCCTAAACATATTTGAAAATGTCACACATTCAACGAAAATTAGAGGGACAAACCACAACAGCAAGAAATTTTATACATTCAAAGAAAATACACAAAACATAGCTTACCGGAGTTGCAGAGCTAGCCATGGGAGCTCGGTGAAGCTTCAATGAACCCTAAATATTTGGTACCAAGCCACGCAATTGAATGGAAGAGAAGGAAAATGAGAGGTTACAGTAGAGATCGAGTGGAAAAGAGATTGGGGGTTAGGTCAAGATTTAATGTGGAAATTGAAGAGAGATTGGGGGTTAGGTCAAGATTAATTGTGAAGATGGAAGAGAGATTGGGGGTTAGGTTTCAAACGAACGGTCGAATTGGCTCTGGTGTAAGGATTTATAAAAGAGAAGGGTAGTTTAGGGATTACACAAGTAAGTTAGGGACTTCCATTCATTACGGCTCCTCAAAAAGTGAGTTAAGGGCTTGTTGGTCAAAAAAATAGAGTCAGAGCGGTCAACTGTTAGCAAGAGACGAAAAATGTCTAAAGTGGGGGGTGTTATACATTATGGTAAATGATAGGGGTGTACCTTGAAATATGGTAAAGTAAGTGGGGGTGCGACTCAAAATTTCTCTTTTTTTTAATGTTTTGTTTTTATAAGCTATTAATAACTAGATATGTCAAATATATTTATTGTTCATAAAATAAAAACAATTTTTTTAAAACAAATAGATCAACTAAAGTGATGCCAAACATGATCTAGTTTTAGAATAATTTTTGAAAATAGATGAGAGTATGTTCTAAAAGTTATTTTTGTCCAATCCTCTGCATGGCCATGTTTGATTTATAACGAAAAAGAGAGTGTGTTTTTACTCTTAAGCCTTGTTTGGTTCGCAAAAGGAAAGCATTTTTTTTGCTATTTTCTTTTTTTTTTAGAAAATTACAATTTCTACTATTTATTTTTTTCGTTGTTTGGAAAAGTTCCAAAAAATTAGGAGGAAAAATAAATAATTAGAGATGAAAAAATGAACTCATAAAATAAGTGAGGGAACCATTTTACACCATTTTTTTTCTTGAAATCTAATTTAATTTTCTTTGCTTATTGTTTTTACCCATATACAGAAAAGAAATAACTTCCTTTCCTAAGACTACGAGCGTGGTATTATTGTCCTCTATTAGGAACATTAGAAAACATGGCCAAAATGATCTAATAAGGAGTTGGAGGAAAAAAAAACAATAATGTCAATTTTACAATAAATGTGATTGTAAACTTTTATAACCGCCACATGACGGACGAGGATTGTCAATTGGTCCTCTCTTCCTACCTCATATGGGGAGAGGGAACCAAGTGGCTACCACCATGTAGCGGTTGTAAAGATTTATAATCCCAGTTGATTGTAAGAGCATCTCCAACCCTATTGTCTTGTTAAGTGTTGTGAGTCTTAAGTGGCTCCTATGTGGCATGAGCCACAAGACAATGTCTTGTTTATGTGGCAGAATTATATCTCAAAAGACAATGAGATAGAAAAACTCTCTCCAATGCAAAAGTATTGAGAAGAAAATAAAAAGTATTTTTTCCAACTTCCAAGGCAACTTTTAAGACTACTCATCTTCTTTCTTTTTTCTAATATTTTTTATTCATAATTGATGACATGGAAGAGAAGACATTGTCAAGTGCATTGTCTAGAACAAGACAATCAACTTCACAATGTCTTCTTTAATTTTTGCCACATAAGCTTCACAATTGACTTGACAATTGCATTGGAGATGAACTTTTGAATAAAATTTTGTCATTCCTATGTGGCATTAACTTTTTTCCAAAGTCACAATAGGGTTTGAGATGCTCTTGGAGATGCTCTAAAGAGCATCTCAAACCCTAATGTGTTGTAATGTGATATGATTCCTATGTGGCGTGAGGTACACGACAATGTCTTTCCTAGGTGGCAAGATTATATTCACACAAAGACAATGAAGAAGTAGAAAAATCTTCTCAAATGTAAAAATATTAAGAAGACAATAAAGTATACTTTTTCAACTTCCAAGACAATTTCTTCCCTTTTTTTTTTTTTTATTCATAATTGATGATGTGGAGGTAAAGACATTATGAAATACATTGTCTAGAACTAGACAACCAACTTCACAATGTCTTTATCATGTCATGCCATGTCAACTTCATAACTTTTTTAATATTTATATTGGAGAAGGACTTTTTTAATAAAATATTGTTATTCTTATGTGACAACAACTTCTTTCTAAAACTTACGCTTGCATTGGAATCTCTAATCCTAGCATTGTTAAAAAAAAAGGGGTAATTAGAGTTTAGACCATGAATTTTATACCAGCTTAGAGTTTAGGTCCTAAAATGTCCAATTAAAAAATTTAGGTCCTGAATTTTATTTATTTTCCAATCTTTTTCATTATACCCTCCATTTTATATTAAAAAAATGAGTTATTTGTATTTATCCCCCCAATTGCTAATCATATATCTAGTTCTCCATTTTTATTTTAATTAGTGTTACCCACCAATCCTTGGAATAAAGTGCAAACAAACCTTCCTTAGATTTGAGTTTTTGCATTTAAAGATCTCTTGTTTAAAAAAAAATCCTCACATTTTTTTGCTCAGTTTGCATCACTGCCGTTAGAAATGACCGTTAATGACTTTTTAAAAAATATTTAAAAAAAACCCAAAATGCCCTCCCTTTTCTATCAGTGGTGGCCAGCCCCCTCCTCCCTCTGTCGGCCGGCTCCCTGACCCCGCCACCCCCTCCTCCCTCCGCCGGCCGGCCCCCTCGACCCGCTCCCCCCCCCCCTCCTCACTCCGCTGGCCAGCCCCCCCGGCCCCCTTCCTCCCTCTGCTGGCCGGCCACCCTCCCCTCTCCTCTAGTCGGCCCCGCTTGGCCCGTCCCCACCATCGAAGAGAGAGGGGGAAGAGAGTGGGGAGGGGTAAAATTATATTTTTAGACGTATTTTAACGGCTGTTAGCATGGTGCAAACTGCGCAAAAATAAAACTGTGAGCATTTTTTTTAAACAAGGGGTCTTTAAATGCAAAAATGCAAATCTAAGGAGGATTTGTTTGCACTTTACCCGAAGGATTGGGAGTAACACTAATTAAAATAAAAATGGGAGAAAATGGATATATGATTAGCAATTGGGGGTAAATACAAATAACTCTAAAGAAATTTTTCTCATGCATTGGGAGGAAGGGTATAATGGAAAAAATAGAAATATTCAGGGTCCAAACTCTCCAATTGGACATGTTAGGACTTAAACTCTAAGTTGGTATAAAACCTGGGGTCTAAACACTAATTAGCCCTTTAAAAAAACATAAAAAATTTCGTAGGGATAAAAAGTTATCAGAAATTTGACAAAAAGATAGAAGTTCTGAAAATTTGAAATAACGATAGATGACGACAAACGGGATGACGGAATTTGAGCATGAAATTCCGCCAGAGCGTCTGTTGGAAATTGGATTCGCGCGCGTAGGGGCCGGTTCGTTAGCTGTGGGGGGTGGGTGGGTTCGGGAAATAAATGGAAAATATGGTTTAATGGGGAGTTGGATGAGTTGGTGGTTTGGGTAGTAAATGGGAAAGATGGTTCAAACGTTGGAATTGGAACGTTGGAATTGAACGTTGAAATTGGAATGTTGGAATTGAACGTTGGAATTGGAACGTTGGAAGGAATCTTACAATTGGTTAAAAACTAGTCCACCTCAACCCAACAAATAAACATAAACCAAACAACTAAAAAATCAAAACCCAAACCAAAATAATAAAAAAAAACCGACCGGAAAAAAAAACATCACACTCAACTAAAACAAAAAATCCAGGTCAAAAAAAACCAAACAAATAAAAACCAATCCAAACCAACTTAAAGTAAGAAAACTAATAACCCAACCCAACCACCGGCTCATTTTTAGGCATACCGTGTGGCTGAAATTGAAATGCTGCTCATTTTCAGCCACACCATCTGACGGAATTTGAACATGCTCATTTTCTGTCAGACAGTCTGACTGAATGTATCATTTTATGTAGTTTTTGAAACATCTTATCTTCTAGCAAATATTTTTTTTATATTCAAACAGTAAATTTTTCGGAAAAAAAAACTTGTAGCGGGACCCACTAAAAAACTGTAGGAACCCACCCTACAGTTCATGTTCCTACGGACCACCATCCAAACGGCCCCAAGGCTGTCCTAATCAAATCCAGCGCATGGCCATGGTGATGGTCATGGTCATGGTCATGGTGATGCTTTTATAGGCCTTGACCCCATGTTAGGGAAAAAAACAGCCAGTCCCATTTCCAAATATCCAATATAAGCTAAGGAAATTAAATTAAATTAAATCAAATCAAAGCAAAAATGGTGACATCAAAGACTAGTCCAAATTGAGATGTGGTCAACACGGCCCCAGAGCTCTCACCAATCACTACCGGATGTACATCCTTTTCGGGTCAAAGCTGCCTATTGGGTTTGGACCTCATTTTATAAATGCATTAATAACTCCCGGCTGGGATATTTGGACTCCAGTAACAGACGACACGACACGACACGACACGACACGACACGAGGAGGTATATGTACGCAGTGTCATTTTAAAGTATGTACACAGTAATCTAGAGATAAATTGGACAATACTTCAAGTATGGACTCTTTTTTGTTTATACGCATTTCTAAGTACGTACGAATAGCCCTTCAAATCGATCCACAATAAAGGTGAAAGGATGATTAAAATTAGGACTATGCACATTTAAGTTAAACCGACCAAATCGAATCGAACCAAAGCGAACCGATCGATTTTTAACCGAACCGATGGTTCGATCGGTTTGGTTCGACTACACATATTTTAAAACCGATCGGTTTGGTTCGGTTCAATGTTTCATTATTCCAAAACCGATTAAAATCGAACCGAACCAAACCCTATATGAGTGTTAGATTATTAGGGTTGGGTTGGACCGGTTGGTGGGGGATACCGAGACTACTAGGCTAGTATTAAATAATTGAGACTAAGCAGCAGTGAATGAAAAGAAAAAAGAAAACTTTTCTTCTCATTCTTATGTATAATTGTTGTGCACATTTTCATGTATGGTGATTATGACATAGGTCACTCTCATTCCATAATATGCATCTTCTTCATTGTACTGACTGTTGAAATTTGAAATTGAATGGTTTATGCTAGGGGTTGTTGTTTGGCAGCGGTTGTTGCTTCTTCTTTTTTCCAATTGAAGTTACATAGTAGTTAATAAATTAGCCATACAAGACCACACAAAAGTTGATGGTAGTCCATTTTTTTTCATGTGATTGACAATGTTACTTCCAAATCAGATCAAGTGATCCATTTTTTTCATGTGATTGACTGAAGTTCCACACCACAAAATAAGCAACAATACCTAAATTAATGGCAGTACATTTTTTTCTGTGATCAAAACCGACCAAGTCAAACCGAACCAAACCGAACCAAGTCGGTCGGTTTCAAAACCGAACCGACCAATTGGTTGGTTTGGTTCGATTTTGATTATTTTCAAACCGACTAGCCTCGGTTCGACTTCGGTTGTGACCAAATAGGTCGACCACCGACCGATGCACACCCCTAATTAAAATTAGCTACAGATATAACAATCTAATCCTCAGACCAGCCATGCATGTACAATTTGTGCGATCACGGTAGTCTCAAGATTCAAAAAATTCTATAAAAAAATTACCTTATTATATATTACTAAGAAAATTACCTTTAGTATTTGTACTGGATGTCGGAATGTTAGAAACAATCAGTATCTATAAAAATAAAAATCTTATTACAAATACTAAGAGCATTTATAGTGGAGAGGTTTCAATTGCTACATTTTGACTTTAGTCAAATTTTGTAGCACTTAGAAAACTGCAGTTGGCACTTGTCCACACTTAAAAATTGCTAGAAAGGTAAGAGATACTCCAAGCAATGAATCATGGGGTTGAAAAAAGGAAAGTGATTATTTTTCTATGTTTGGGTGCTAAAAAAATTGAGGAGGAAAGAAAAGTGATTCCCAATGGAAAAAAATTTAGAAAAAAATAATTACATCCATTCAAGCAATGAATCACTTTTCCACCCTTGAAGTATTCACTTTACTTTCCAAAATCGGAAAGGAAAATCAATGAAAATTATAATTTTTCAAAGGAAAAAAAATGCCAAGAAATTGATTTTCTTTCCATCCCTTTTCGCGCACCAAAGGAGGCCTGCATTCATAGTGGGGACACTCCATATCATACTACAAATTTTTTTAAACAATGCAAACTGCTAATTTTGGAGTGTCCCTTTCATATTGTCACACACACTCCAAATAACACATTAAATTCATACTCCAAATTAATCTCCTATTTTCTCTCCTTTTTTTTTTTCCTTTACAAATGACGCTATAATTTTAATTTTAAGAAACCGTAATAAATTGAGGATAGTTTCGGTAGTCCATTTAAAAAAAAATTGATGACATTGTAAAAGCCTCATTGTAAATTACAATTCTTTATATGATATGTGAGATATATACTATGGTTCTTTTCAATTAGAATTATGTTAACATGTGTCATAAAAGGACACATGTTAATGCGTTGATAAATGTACATTTTATACGGATACACATTTATCGATACACATTTTATATTATTAATACATATTTTAAGTGAAAAATATATTAATAAATATGCTGATGGGAGTACATATGTCAAATGTACATTTACAATGTATTAACATGCGCCCTTATGCACGTGTTAACATAATCCTTTCGAATATAGCACGTTGCAGATCCGATATTATATTAATAATTAGCTTTAATAAATCTTGGAAATGTAACTAAACAAAAATAGTATATATGCACATATTTTGTACGTATTTTAGATTACTATTAAAGCACGTATTTCATAAATTATTATTAGGAAGACTAAAAAGTTGTTGTAATTATTCTAATTCTTTTAAAAAGACTATTTAGGAAGACTAAAAAACAAATATCTTAACTTTATGATTATATTATTATGAGTAATGCTACAGTTACAACCAAATGCCTACAACCCACTTACAACCTTCACCCATTACTGACATGTGGGCCATGACCCACATGTCAGCAAATGGGTGAGTGGTTGTAAATGGGTTGTAAACATTGATAGTAGACTTAGCATTATTGTATTATTATATAGGATAAACGAGATACGAGTTATTGGCTTATATTCTTACATGAGTCATATGTGGACAAATAAACATATAGTGTACTAGTGCACATGGGATGTAGGCGGCCAAATATTTCTATTATATATATTATTTTATATATGCAATAAGACTAATGAATAATTTTAATTAATAAATATATGAAAATGTATATTTGGAAAGAAAAGTATTACGGTTAAATTATCCGGAAGGATATATCCGATATATCGCCGAAACACCAGCATCAATATCGGACATAACAATTCCGTTAACAGGCTATCGGGTTTGGTTTGACCCCCCCAAACCCGATCGCAAACAAGCACACTCCATCATCCCCAGTCCACTCTCGGGTTAGGGTTAGGGTTACTGTCAGTCGCCCCCTCTTTCTTTCTCTTCAAAAACACCCTTCAAAAAAATCCCCAAATTTCACTTCCCATGTCCTCCTCCTCCTCTTCTTCCTTCTAGCTCCCGTCCCTGCTCCGCAAATCCCCAAAATTCGAAGGGCCAATTCGCAAATTTAAAAAAAATGGGCAGCGAGGAACCCTCTTCGTCCTCCTCGCAGAAGCAGAAGCAGAAGACCTACTGGCGCTCCGCCTCCTGGTCCTCCTCCCGATCCGACGTGGCAAGCCTCCTCCCCGACCCCTCCAAGCCCCCGTCCACCGGCCACCCCCACCACCGCAGCGGCCTCCCCAACCCCCCTCTCACCCCCCGCTCCAAGCCCCGCTCCTCCCTCCTCCCCCCTCTCTCCATCGCCCGCCGCCCCCTCGACGACTGGCCCAAGCCCGGATCCGACGACCTCGGCCTCTGGCCCCACCACCCCGCCACCCCCTCCTCCTCCTCCTCGGCAGCAGCAGCAGCCTCCACCTCCATCAACCAGATCGCGCTCTTCGACAAGGAGTGCTCCAAGGTCGCCGACCACATCTACGTCGGCGGCGACTCGGTCGCTCGCAACCGCGACATCCTCCGCGCCCACGGCATCACCCACGTCCTCAACTGCGTCGGCTTCGTCTGCCCCGAGTACTTCAAGCCCGACCTCGTCTACAAGACCCTCTGGCTCCAGGACTCCCCCTCCGAGGACATCACCTCCATCCTCTACGACGTCTTCGACTACTTCGAGGACGTCCGCTCCCAGCGCGACGGCCGCGTGCTCGTCCACTGCTGCCAGGGGGTCTCCCGCTCCACCTCCCTCGTCATCGCCTACCTCATGTGGCGCAAGGGCCAGAGCTTCGACGACGCCTTCCGCTTCGTCAAGGCCGCCCGGGGGATCGCCGACCCCAACATGGGGTTCACGTGCCAGCTGCTCCAGTGCCAGAAGCGCGTGCACGCCATCCCGCTCAGCCCCAACTCCGTCCTGAGGGTGTTCCGGATGGCCCCGCACTCCCCCTACGACCCGCTGCACCTCGTCCCGAAGATGCTCACCGATCCGTCCCCCGGGAGCCTGGACTCGCGGGGGGCGTTCATCGTGCACGTGGTTTCCGCGATCCTGGTCTGGGTCGGGGAGGGCTGCCATCCGGTGATGGAGAAGGATGCTAGGGCCGCGGCGTTCCAGGTGGTGAGGTACGAGAGGGTGCCCGGCCCGATTGTCGTCGTGGAGGAAGGCAAGGAGCCAAAGGAGTTCTGGGACGCGTTCTCAATCCCGGACGTTATCGGCGGCGGCGGTGCTCAGGAAAGCATTAGTAAGGCCGGGCCAGTTGGTAAGAAGAGGGTGGAGGCCTATAATGTTGATTTTGAACTGTTTTACAAGGCCATCACAGGAGGGGTCGTGCCGCCGTTCCCTTCCTCGGGGCCCGGGCAGGAGACGTGCCTCCCGGCGAGAGAGAACAACTGGAGCATCCTGAGAAGGAAGTTCATTTTGGGTGCAAGGGATCGTGTGCAGATTTTGACGGCGGAGGCAGCTACTTCGCCTCCTTTTCCTTCTCCGAGCTCTGTATCTTCGGATTCGAGCATTAGTTCCAAGTACTGTTCTGACTCGCCTTCAATATCTCCTTCTACGTGCTCGTCTCCTGCACTTACTCCAACAAACTTGCCTGACCCTTTGTCGTCACCATCTAGGCCTTTGCTGCTGATTTCAAACTACTTGGAACCTTTTAAGCCGTGTTTGCAAGCAGCTGGTTCACCGGCAAAGGGTCTGGCACGCTCCATTGCAGAGAGAAGGGGAAGCTTTTCGCTGAAGTTGCCGTCGAACAAGGATGCAACTGATACGTTGCTTATACCAAGGAAGTCTGTAAATGCGTCTCCTAATTATGCTGAAAGCAATCAGGAAGTCCTAGAGAGGAGAGATGGTAGTAGTATTAACCACACACCTGAAGTTGATACTTTGCGTAGCAGCACAAATTGTGTCGGACAAGTTCGAGATACTGAATCCATGAGAGAATCTGGTGTTGATAGTTCAATTAACGTGCATCCATTGCCAAAATTATCTGAATTCGTTGGAATTGATTCACATACGCAACCTTCGGTATACAGTTGGCCCGATATGAAAAAGCGTACACAATTTAGTAGAGAGGACCTTGATTCTGAACAGGTGCTTTTTTTCTTAACTCCAAAAAGAGGTAAAGGAGAAGAGTCAGATATGGTGCTATATGTGTGGACAGGAAGTAGGTTTGAACTAACTAGTGGACAATCTCAACTGAAGAGCTGCAAAGATGTAGATGGAGTAACTGAGATTGACTGGATTCGAATTGGCTATGATTTTTTTGCTCGCATGGATCTCCCAAATGATCTCCCAGTTAAGGTATGAATAGCCACTACTGTTTATTTGACTTATATTACAATGCATTGATTAGTTTAATAACTCCATATGGTGGAAAGCATTATGACAAGTCTGAATTAGCTGATTTATTGCTATTGTTACTTAAATTTGATGTCAAACTAAGTGTACATCATGTCAGTGTACGTCAGTACATGTTCTCTAGTTTTGTCTGATCTGAATGTTATTAGATGAGTTGTGTGAAATTAGCAATTGTGAAATGGGTAACAAAGTCCATGTACAAAGTACAAACATATTCAACAAATAAATAATATTGAATAACTTCTTTTTATTGTTTTGTGGCATTGCCTAATATTTTATATAGGACTAAAAGCTAATAAAGACAAGGTAATCATGTATTTGAATGATCACTGACTGGTCACATGTAGTTTCTTCTCTTGATTTAAAGTGTTGGGCAATTACAAAAGATGTCCAGAAAATGAACTTGGATTGAGGATGTAGGGAGCGGCTAGAACTGAATTGGGGATGTAGCAAAGGATATGGTCTTGGGTTGAGGATGTAACGAAGGATATGGTCTCTGTGAACGTTTATAGGACTCGACCCTCCACAGAGAGGTATGGAAGAAAAGGATTCAAATAGCCGACCCCAGAAAATAGGGATAAAAGCTTTGATGTTATATATACACACACACACTAGATGTCAGGTAGTTAAACAAATACTACCGTGCCAATCGATTGACAATCTATACCGTCCTAATTTGGTATATGTGCTAACGCGGAGTGGAAAATGAGTTGCTTGAAATGCATGCTTAACACAACTTTCACGAACTTCATTTTCAGCTCAAAAATTGCTTACCGTATATATCAGGATGGGATGGGATGGGAAGAGGGAGAGCAGACCCCTTATATGGAGCTTCGACATATTTAAGGGGGTGGCTCCTCGCACGCACGTCCGCGACATAGTACATGTGCGTTCGTGTTATGCGGGCACGTCATGTGTGCATGCGGGTGCGCGCATGTAAAGAACATGCCCGTAGGCGGGCAGGTTAAGAACAGGAGCAGGTGCAGGTGTGCGCCTCGCGTCTGCACGCAGGTTTAGTACGGGCACGCTTATGCGGGCCGGTTAAGTATGTGTGCGTGCCTACCTTAACACGAATATGTGCGTCCGCCTACGGCTAAGAACACACGCAAGCATATGCCTGCCCGTACCATGAAGATATGGGCTATAATCGGTCGTTAAAACGACCTCAGATGGCCTTAAATCGATCTACATTCGATTTAATCTCAATTTAGATATCAATCTCTATATTGGTCAAAAACTGAGCTTATAGCTTATTTTTTTCTCTATGCTTTAGTTGCCCAGGAGGAAAATCCTTCCTCCTCGGACCCTCCTTGCTTGTGCTGCCGCTCTTAGCAGTTCCCCTCAGTCGTCGGAGTATGGCTCGCTACAAAAAAAATTTGTGCTACAACTCTAGGAGATAATATCAGTAGAATCTCTATCAAGTCTTCTATGGGGTCGGTCGTTCTTTGCTAGCTCGAAGGATACCACCACCCTCCTTTTTTGGATACAGGTCAGGTTACCTTCCGGACGTCGCTCCCTCTTACATGCTCTCAATTGGCGAGGCCTCACACCGATACAGCCCTTCTCAAATCGGTGTGTGTATATATCATAAACTTTTCTCGATTTGCAAGTTATCCTAAACTGTCAAACTTTGCAACTTGCTACCCTACACCCATACGGTAGGTTGCTACTAAGAGAGATGAAAATATTAAGGGTACTGTCATTAATGGCATAAGGCCTCGTTTGGTTCACGGAAAGGAAATGAATTTCCTTGTATTTTCCATGGGAACGGGAAAGTAGGATTCCTGTCACATTTCCTTTCTGTTGTTTGGTAAAACAAGAAAACTACCTAGGAAATACCATTTGATTTTCTTTACAGTGTTTGGTTGGTGCAGGAAAGCAAAGCAAAAATATAGCAATGTTCCAATAATATCCTTACCTTTTAAAATAAAATTAACATTATGAAAAATAACATTAATGGTAAAATAAGCAATGACACATGGTTACTTTTGTCATAATTTTTGTAATAAATGTTGGGAAAGGAGGAGGGAAAATTAATCTCATGGGTCCTGAGTGGAACCATATTCCCTCCAATTTTTTCCCTTGTCAGGAAATTGATTCCTAAGTTTGTGGCTACCAAACAAAGGAAAGGAACAACTTTTCTTTCCTGGTTCCTTAAATCCGTGAACCAAACGAAGCCTAAGAGTAGCAAGTTGCGCATTTGGAAAAGTTTAAGGTTTTTAGTTACCAATTATAATATTTTATGTAGCAACTTGCTAATTTTAATAGTTTAAGGTTGCAAATTGCAAATCATGGAAAGTTCATATTATTTAGTTGCAATCTAGTTCTCTGCACGCTGATTTTCGATTATTATGTCTAATGCAACCTCCTCGATCCACCACTCGGGGCGATCTCCATTGCACGTTCTACTCGGATTGACCGTCGGTATAACGATCTTCTTGTCTGGGTAGACCGCTCCTCCATGTCTCACTCAACTGCTATGTCAATATCCCAGTTCATCCTCCCTTTAATATTTAAGCACATGATGCGCCCAACGTGATTCGAACCTCCAATTTGATTTACTGGGTCTAATGTCTTCAAGACATGAGCACTTGCAAATGCTATATATATATATATATATATATATATACACACACACACACACTCTTTGCTGATAGAAAAACATACTTAGGTTAATCTCAGCCTGACTTAGCAAGTTGTAATGGTGTTCATCTGACTTTTGTCAATTTAGGACAATTTTTGTTCATATCGACCTGTTTTAACTTTGACCAAATTCAACTTTCTTTTGTTGACTTAGGCCAATTCTTGTCTATATAAGCAATGCATTAGCTTTTTATTTAACCAAAATAGAGTAATTATAATCACAAGCTTAGTAATTCAGTTCCTCGCATTGCTTGTGTGTTGGCATGCGCCAGGTGAGAGGTAGGTGAAGAATTATGAGCTCCTGGGATTCATCAGTATGCTATCTTTGGCCTAACCTTTGATCTTTTGATGAACTTCTTGTACCCGATGTGCATATGATAGAGCAAAGCCCTTGTGAATGTGATTCCTTGATATTGACTATATGACTGTTATCTCTCTCTCCTGACATGTTCGGGCAAGACACCTTTTATTTGTCTATCTAGAGTCTAGAGCCTCTCCAAATGGTAGTCTAGGTGCCCTAAGGCCTATTTTTGTCTGTGGCAGTTGGGACTCATAGTTACCAGATTTCCACTACCTCTCGAGGAGCTGCGTTCTGGATCCTACAACAATAAGCACCAAGGGTTCTGGATAACCTAAAGGGGAGGCCCAGGCAACTCCGATCTTGCAAGATGAAGTTCAACATAGATATTCAATCAAACGACAATAAGAAAACAATGAAATCAATAATTGTCAAATGAAGTATACATGAGTTCGTTCTAGGATTCAGTATGAGTTCCTTCCCTACCACGTGTCCGTGCGCGCGCACACACACACACAATCCGCTCTTGCTTAATCACAATCCCAAACAGTGTACTAGTTAGACTTACCCCCTCGTAACACGTATTGGAGAAGTAAGACATCAATTACCTGTACCTCGTATGGAAGTGAACCGCAACCCAGTTAACATTGATGGACTTACAATTAAGCAGGAAATGCTCTCCTAACATAGCATCAAATCTGGAGTATTATTTCCAATGGATGATGAGTGTCAGGTCTTGTAGACAAGGTCGGGAGTCTGATCTGGAATATAATCCTAACCAGGGTATCGGAAGTCTGATCCACTACCTCTGTACTGTATCCTCCCATTTCCATTGTGCCCTTGTAATGGATCTATGTATAAATGTTGAGGAAGAGGTTGACATTTATTTTAGGTCTCTTCGCACTATTGCTATGGACTGTTTATAGGACCTATGCATGAAGCTACAGGCTATAGAGATGGAACACCACCCTTTCCCCGTCCCTCCCTCCTCCCTCCCAATCAGATCCCAAATTCCTGTGTGCATCATCCATCACTTAGTCCTCCCTCTCTCCTTTAGAATGTTGGATTAAACTTGCATTACATAGCTTCAAAGCAGCTGTGCCAATAGCCATTGCATTCACTGTTTGATGTTCCTTGCTCTATGTGTGCAAGGCGGTTGATTCTTTGCCTATGATATCACTTCTCATGTGACCATGCTTACATGTTTCAACGGTACATTGCTGGTCTGGTATCAGCTGTCATGTGACCGACATAATTGGCAAATTAGGTATCCAATGTTATATGGTCCCATATATTTGTAGTAAGCTATAGTTCAACAAGCGCTTTTTCTGTTGGAGTTGGAACTCAATAGACCCTACCAACATCAGATAGTGGCTATGTGGTCAGGTTGCACTGGTTTGGTTCATTTCCTGCACAGCATAGCAGATCCAGTCATTGTACTCTTAGGCTTGGTTTTGGATTGCGTCTGCTTTTCAAAAAGCTACAACAGAAGCTGCTTTTGACAGCAGGTCGAAGGCTGCTGTCGAAAGCTGCCACAAAATTGAACTGACTTTTCAAAAGTTTTTTTTTTGATATCCTGTTGTTACCAAACATGCTTTGACTGTTTTCCAAGAAAAATATGCAGAAGTAGTCTCTAATAAGCAATCCCAAACCCAGCCTTAATGGGTGTTTGGTTTTGGATTGCGTCTGCTTTTCAAAAAGCTACAACAGAAGCTGCTTTTGACAGCAGGTCGAAGGCTGCTGTCGAAAGCTGCCACAAAATTGAACTGACTTTTCAAAAGTTTTTTTTTTGATATCCTGTTGTTACCAAACATGCTTTGACTGTTTTCCAAGAAAAATATGCAGAAGTAGTCTCTAATAAGCAATCCCAAACCCAGCCTTAATGGGTGTTTGGTTTTTCTAAATGGAAATACATGCATTAATGCTTGCCGCATTAACACCATTTTCAATGTTTGGTTCGATAAAAAGCAAGGTTGTAAAAGTCGCTAGTCGGACGGGCACCGGACGCCTAGCGCCTAGCTCGCATAGGTGGCTGCCTAGTTATAGGCGGTTAAAAAAAAGAAAACCAAATATCCTGCGAAAAATTGTGGCAATTGTCCATAAAACCCTGAAATATGCATAGCAAGACATTGGGGGCACTAGGAATTGGTAAGACAAATGTTGCGGCTGCCTAGGCCGATTTTTAGAACACTGATAAAAAAGTGGAATTGGTGTAACAAATGTTGCATGAACTCCTCAACGTCTTTAAACAACATTTGTTACACATCTGCATGAGTTTTTCCCCCTTTGCTCTTCATTCAATATCATAATATCAAAACCAAATAATGGATTTGTATTTACAACAAGAAAAGTTGCAACCAAACATGCTAATTCCAAACAATGGATTTGTAAATCCTGCAACATCTTTTACGTGCGACCAAATAATGTATTTGCGACATCATTTACAACAACAAATTCTACATGCAACAAATGTTGCATGGTATTTCCATTTACGGGCAACCGATAGCCCCTTAGCGGGAGTTGTTGCACATGCCAAAAGTAAGGGAAAGGAAACAACTGAAGAAATAATTAAGTAGCACCGTCAAACCTTGCCACTGGACATGTAGTCTATCTTATTAGTGCTTATTCACCATTCTATTCTTATTAAGGACACTAGTTGGTGTCCCAGTCTGTTTGGAAATTTTGGCAATAATACTTTCACCTTGCTTTATTGAAGCCCCCTATGTTGTAATTGTGCATGCATGCATGCACGTCACTGTATTCCTACTTATTACATCTGTCGTTCTTTTTGAAACTTCTAACAAAAATACTTTTACCTTCCTTTAGTGGAGCTCCTATGCTCGTCAGTGCAGGTACCATATAGTTGGTTCTCCACCACCATCTTATCCTTTGCTCCCACATAATCCATTTCATCTTTTACCAAATATACTATATGTTCGGCTTGTACTCTGAACTTAAAAACTTTTATGATTGCTCATAAGCACAATTAATGATGATAAATTTTGATAGACATACCATAAGCAACATCTAGCTACCTGAAAGCTATGAAGCACGGGCACAATGAAATTGGTGGCTTGTCCTGTGTCACGTACAAACACTGTAAAATACACCAGGACACGCCAAAAGTAGTGCCATTTGAGTGTCGTCGTGTCAGTATTGTATTGTGTTGTATTCATGTCCGTGCAAGATAGCCTGAATAGCTCTACTGTATGCACGAATTGACATGTCTCTGTTGCATCTGATGAATTATTTTATAAATGGTAAGATATACTACATCAATGGTATCAAATTTAGAAACAATTGTGCATACGCCTCTTGAAAGCATTCAAATATTTGAGTGAGTTACAACAACAACAAAGCATGTAGTTCTAAACAACTTTGTTAAGGGCCATTACGCCTTTAACATTAGCACATGCTATATCCCTTCTTACAATCTTAATCCAAGTTCGTTAAGGTCTTCCTGTTTTGTCATAGCAGCTCCATTAACCAATATCATATCATTCCTAACTTGTGGGGCATCTATTGCACATGTCTGGACCATTTGAGACGATTTTTCTTTCTTCTTATCCTTAATTGGCATCATCTCCAACCAGGGGCGGCCCTGAGCTCGTGGGGGCCTGAGGCAAACCGAAATGGGCCCCGATACATAAATGTGAAAAAATACACTAAAATAAAAGTAAATATAAAAAAATTGTTGCCACCAAGATTTGAACTAAGAACCTCTAGTGTGTAAGTCTAACATGATAACCACTACGCCACAACTCTTTTGAGTTAAGGATGGCCCATAGTACATCCTTATTCTATTCTAGATACATCCATGTTGGTGTCCCTTTAGCCTTTGGGCCATGGGCCGTCGCCCAGCCTGCCTTGGGCTAGGGCCGCCCCTGTCTCCAACCTTCCACGGATGCACTTATTTCTTTTCCTATTCAATTACAATATAGTGACTTACAGCTTCTAAGTATTGTTTGTAGGATCCTGTGGCTTTTTCCTTATAAGTTTAATGTTCCTTATGTAAAGGGCTTTATAAGATCCTTGCCTATTGATTGGCTGTAAGTTTCGACTATGATGTACTGATGAGATGTAGATCTTAGCATTTTCCCCCATTCAAGAGAGTACAATTGGTAATTTACTTGTAAAAGCAGCAATAAGTCATCATTTTTTAAATCCAAAATAGGAATATAGGATCCAATGTTTTTATTCAACAAAAAAGTGTAACATTGTTCATCTTTTTATTAAATGGTATACTGCAGTTGCAGTCCTTTCCATGAATCCATAGCCACAATTAGGGTGTTAAGGAATCAAGGTATTTGCAAGCACGCTCGAGCTCGGCTCGCTGAAAAACCTGCGAGCCAAGCTTTTTAAGCTCGAGAGTACGAGCTCGAACCTAAGAATAGGCTCGTTAGATAAAAGAGCCCAAACAAGAGCTGAGAGGTATTTTGCTCGTGGTCTTGCGAGCCGGCTCGTTTTATTTATATACTTATATAAAAGAAATATCTTACACTCATAAGAGTTTTCCAATTTGGTATGAAGTTCATTTAAACACTTTTAGTTTATAGTATACTTACTAGCTGTATTTTTGTTTTGGGATAAAGCTTACGAGTTCATAAACAAGCTCATTTCATGCTTAAGCTTGTCTGTAACTCGAGTGCATTAAGATTTCGAGTTTAGAAGAGCAGCTAGGGTTGTGCTGACAAATATTTTAGAGAGTTGAACTTGAGCTTATTTTAGGCTCATCCGAAAGCTTGAGCTTAGATCGAGCTCTATTTTTTATTAGAGAGCCGAGCATGAGAAAGGGGGTGTTCGCTCAAAACTCGGACCATTGACACTCCTAGCCACAATTACTTGTGAATGAACATATTGATAATTTGTAGGCAACTAGTGCTTCATATTTTTCTCCGTCTTGTTCCTTAGAGACTGAATGTGTTACCCTATAGTAAATAATATATCATTATTGTTTGTCTAGACTCTTTTCTAGTATAGGGAATGGATTTTTAGATTGGTTTTTCTGATATAAGTTCCCTAAATCTTTTATATTTAGAGTTAGGTATCCCAAATCTTAATAATTGCGAAAAATCCTCCAAATTCCAAATGTCGTTAGTTAAGAGTCCCCCTATACTAGACTCTTTTATAGTATAAGGGATGGATTTCGAGATGGGTTTTTCTGAAACAAGTCCCCTAAATCTTCTATATTTTAGGTGCCCCCAAATTCCCAACATTGTTAGTTAAGAGCCCCCCCTCCATCTCTAAGAGAAAAAGATTAACGTTAATATCTTGAAATTACCATTTTGCCCTTCCTCCAATTTTCTCCTATCTACAATGACTCAAGAAGAAAACATGACCTCCATTTTCTCACCACGAGTTTACGAGAAACCCATAAACCCAAAATCAAAGAATTCATTGCCTATTCATGATCCTGTTGCTACCATAAGGTCAAGACAATCCATGACCCTATTGCCTATCATGTGCTCAAGAGGAACCTATGAAGCTAAGAAAAATATTGACTTCATGTGCTCCATCAACTGGCCTGAGTTCGTTCAAGAATAACCTATGAACATGTTGTATATTTCCACATTAACCCATTGCCAATCATGAGCTCGGCGTAAAATGTTCAAAAGTTATAATTCCATTAAAGTTGACGTAACTCACATTATTGGGGATGCAGGGTAGGGTAGGGTAGGGTAGGGTGAGGGTTCGGTTTCGACCGAACTGAAATAGTCAAAACTGAATAAACCGAACTTCTAAAAATCGAAACTGGATCGAAACTAGCCGAAACCGAACCGATAATCTATTCAGTTTATTTTGTTGGCTATTTTTATTGTTTAATGGGCTGGACCCAAAGTTGAAATTGTGGTTAAATTATATTAAAAATTGCAATTTTTATAAATACGTTCGTTGTATTTCAAAGTTGGGCTTTAAAACACATACATAGAATTGTCGTTTCAAAATATACACCTTTTTAATCATAAAATTGAGGCTATTTACATAATTGCGTAAATATTATTCGGTTTTCGGTTTTGGACCGAAACCGAATAAGGAATTTTAGTACTTTTAAAATTGAACCGATTTTTTTAAACCGAACCGAATCTCTTATTCGGTCCAGTTCTCGGTCCAAAACTGAAAATGCTCACCCCTAATTCAGCGGATATTTTCCACAATTACGAAGATCAAGGTTCTAAACGGCAATAGGCGGGTGTGCGGCGGGAGGGTCCGCCCGTCGCCTAGGCACCACCTGGATGTCTGATACATTTGGACATTTTTTAATATTTTATTCCTTTTTTTTCCATAATATGCATATTTTATTCCTATTTTATATACTTCGGTCGCTGTTTCATTTATGTTCTATTGTTGGAGTTAAGTAATGTCTTGTTGTTCTTTTGATGCAATTTGATCCAAATCGACTTCCACACATTACTATTCCATTCTTGATACCATTTGGTAATCGTGCCACTTGTCTGAACATTTTACAGTGTCTTTAAGGGTTGCTTCTGGTAAGTGTTCAGCTTGGGAAACTTTCGCACTTTCGGAACATGGCACTTGGACATGGATTATAATATGTTAATGTGACTCAACTGCTTAACAAATTACTTTAGACTATGGTTAATATGATTTCTACCTTTGTGACAACCTACTTTCAAATCGTATGGAGTTTATAATATCTTTCAAATTTACTATGTTAACCCGGATATCACTTTAAAGTATCTAATTTTTTTATTCTGATGGACGATAGGTTGTTAAAGAAGAAGAACGAGAGGATTTCCTGGAATTGTTGAAGTCAAATTTGTTTCTTCTGCAATAAACAATCATTGAACTGCTTAGTTCCTATTCCTTCTAAATCTTGTGCATTGGAACTTCTTATTTAGCTTGGCAAGTCAGCATCAATCAGCGAGGTATCATGCCAGTCATCTCGAAATCTCCATTTTTTTTCTTCTCTTTGCAGCAATTGTTCCATTATTATTATTATTATTATTATTATTATTATTATTATTATTATTTTCTGAGTGCAGGAGGCCGTGAAAAGTCACAGCTGTGGCTATCAGCTCTCGGCGCAATTGGATGTATAGTGTCCGCTCCCCTGTAAGCTCAGATACTAGAACTCAATGTGACTTTAAGGTGTCATCCTTGTTGTACATTATTACAAGCAGTTTCATAATCTCTTACCTAATTGATGAACTGATATCTCCTTCGTAATTAATTAGCTCGTATTGTTGCCATGTACTAGAGTTCTGCAGCAAATATTAACTGTTGTCATGTAATGGGCGCGACTGTGATAATACAGAACTATAATTCATTTCTTATGTTGTGAAGCTCATGTAAATGGCAACATGAATTTATTCTGATAGTGATAGCGGAGCACCACCGCAATGATTCCGTTCTCACTTCATTTGAAGCCTAAATGAACCGTCGAAAGCTGTAGATTGTCAGGATAATTTAGAATTCATTTCTGAACAAATTGTTCTTTGTTTCTCCTCTTTTTTTTTTTTTCTTTGGAATAATTTCAGAGATGAGATGGTATAAGACATTAAAGTTGTTGACTGCTGATTGTTTATACTCTAAAATCAGCAACATATTCTCAACATCGTAGTAGTTCCCTACAGAATATATGGATGAGTCTTTTTCCCTGGATTTAATAGAAAATTGATACTGGCAACTTTCTAACCTGACCTAAATATGCTTCGAGTATGGATATCAGCCTGCCACTTCTTGGATTTATGTTCTGGATCCTATTTCCCAGAGTGATTATTTGTCATCTAAATGACTTTGTATTGTGGCGTGCAAAGGTCCATGGGGGGTACTTGGTGTTGCAAATTCATTTCTTTGATGCTTGAAATGTTGATTATAGTATGGAAATTTATTTATGAAAGCATGTTTTTTGAAAAAACGAACATAATATTCTTTTAGTAGGGGGATATAAGGGTACATGAATTTAGTTTTGATCATAATATTCTTTTAGTAAGGGGATATAAGGGTATATGAATTTAGTTTTGATTTCTACTAGGTGGAAATATATTATTCTCATTTCTTGTGTGAATGTGATGCATATGAGAATTGTCCTTGCATCTAAGTTCTCCCCAGCCTTTAAGTTTTACCGATGACTTCCTACTTATTCAGCCACACTAGTTTTATTTGTCCGGTTTTAACCTGAATTGGAATAGTCAAAATCTAATAAACCGAAATTTTGGAATCCAAAACTGAAGCTGCACCGAAATTAGACATTATTGAAACCAAAACGATAATCAATTTGTTGTTCGGTAGGGATATTTTTATTGTTTAATTGGTTTGGTCCAAAGTTAAAATTCTAGTTAAATTGTGTTAAAATAGTAATTTATATACATATGTTCGTTATATTTTAAAGTTGGGCTGCAAATTGGACTAGTTGTTAAATTACCAAAGTTGAGTTTTAAAACATATATAAAACTGTTGTTTTCAAAATATACATAAAATATATATACATTTTTTAATTATAAAATATGAATAAAATTGAGGATATTTAATAATTGAAATTGAGAGTAGTTAATTGTATAAGTTTTATTCAGGAACTGAAATCGAAAGCCAAATCGAAACCGAATAAGAAGTTTTAGTATTTTCAAAATCGAGAAGGAGCGGAATTTTGTTCAAACAGAAGCTAATAATGCCACCCCTAATTCTTACAACTGCCACTGAACATTTTCTCTAACGACTCAATTGCTGCTGATTTTAACATATCCACAACTTTTTATGTTCAACACCGGAGTTTATAAACCCAATGTCACACAGTAAAAAAAAAAAAAAAAAGGCTTATTTGTAACTTAATATTCTTAACTATTTCAGTTTTTTAACTTGATACTCTAAATTTTTACTCAACAACTTGATGCCATTAACTATTAAATATTTTCAAATGCATATCATAAAAACAAAAACAAAAATCCAAAAATACCCTTGTCCTACCCCTCCCTCTCACTCCGGCCACCCTCTCAACACCGGAGTAGTATTTTTGTCCATTTTTTCAGGATATCAAGTTGTACAAAAATAAAATAAAATTAAGGTATCAAGTTGAAAATTTGAAATAGTTGATGGTATCAAATTACAATTAAGCTAAAAATATATATTTAGGATACGTGTATATATGGTGTACTCAATGTGTATGAGCCTGACCACAGATGTATGATGTATCATTGAATTGAAAATAATATATTAGGATATATATGTAAAGCTAAGCAAATTATTGGGTTATTTAGTAATATAGTCTTACAGAATAGTTGATAATAAGTTTGAGTTTTCAAATTGTCCAATGTTAGTGTTTGGACTTTCATACGTAGGCCAGTGAATAGTGATTTGGAGATCCAAACTCTAATGCCGGATAATTTGAAAATATAAACCATAATTTCACATATTATATGGCACCCTATTACTAAATAACCCAAATTATTTCCAGACTCTCAAGTCAAGTACTGTATATAGTGTAAAAGAAGCGAATTTGCTTGTTTGCGCATATCACATCCCACTAGAACAATGCATACGCGACCGTTATTACTCCAATGTTAGTATGTTAGTCGTACAAATTGATGTCATATAAGACAATTATATATACTAGCATTGGAGTAAAACGCTTACTAAAATTAATAAACTATTTTAATTAGTATAGATAGGTGTGTAAAGGTATTTTTTGGAAGAAAAATTTTACGATAAATTTTAACTTTTAACATTATATTGTAGAATAGAGTCTATATATATTTTAAAAGTGCTCTCTAATGTAGAAGTCATATATATATATATATATATATATATATATATAATATATATATCCCAGAAGTTCAGAAGAGACATTTTACTATACACTTAATTTTTTACATTAAATATTCTAAATTAAAATACTAACAAATATTAGGCTGTGTTGATTGAGCTTTTTTTTTTCGTGTAAAATATTTTCATCACAAATTTTCCACCAATTATATTGTTCGAGTACGTATATTTTTCATAAAATTATTTTTCAAAAATCTACCATTTTCTATATTTTACTCTAAAATGGTGCAAAATAAAACTGGCCTAGCCCATAAGAAAATATCAATTTTCTGAAAATAACTATTTTTATGAAAAATAACGACAACTAAACACCCAAATTAATTTCGTAGAATTTTTTCACGTAATTTTTTCTAGTAAAATAATTCCGTAGAATTTATTTATTTTTCACATATTTTCTACCTTGTAAGTAAATGCACCCTTAGATATGATTAAATTTAACTGTCATATGTAAAAAAAATAAAATAAAACAAATTTTTTGTATAAGATGACTTTTATTATTTTAAAAATTTAAGAAATTTGCACAAATGCTCTTATGAGAGTCCCTCCTCTCTCTCTCCTCTTTTGCGGTTAGTAGTGAACCATTTATAATTCCAAACAGGCCCTATGGGCCTATGAGCTGGCCTTCCAGTTGTTATCCCCAATCTTTAGATGCCGGGACACGTGTGAGACGCACTTGTCACTGCCGTCAGTCTCCGCTTTCTTCAAATTAGGGAAAAAAAAGACGAACCGATCGAAAGAAAGAAAGAAGCGAAAAAACAAAAAGGAAAAAGAAGAAGAGAAAATGAAGATCGTTCCTATTCCGTGCTTGGAAGACAACTACGCATACTTGTATGCTTTTTTTTCCACTTCAGCCCTCGAATTTTCTCCTTCCTTTTTGCTCCGAGGTCCCTAACTTTTTCCGCTGTTTGCAGAATCGTAGACGAGAGCACGAAGGCGGCGGCGGCAGTCGACCCGGTGGAGCCGGAGAAAATAATCAAGGCCGCACGAGAGATCGGCGCGGAGCTGAAGTTCGTTCTCACCACTCACCATCACTGGTCTGCTCTTTTTTTTTCTTTTTCTTTTTACTTTTGCACCCCCACAAATCACAAAATTTATGTCTAACAATTAGGTGATCTTGTAAATACTCCAAATTATTGGCATCTTGGAAAATTGTTCTCCTGAAATGCTCTCTATTGATTCATGTGTTGCTCCTATGAACCACCGACACTCCGAGAAACGGTGCCCTGCCGGTGTCGCGTCATGTCGGACACGTGTCTGACACGACACGGACACTCCCTTATTTGGTGTAGGCGTTTGGAGAAATCTTGATCTATATCTAGAACTTCAGCTCAACTTAAAAATTGCATTTAGGATGTAGAAGTCCGTCTAAACTTAACTCGAATTAGTATCGGTTTTTGGGTGACTATGATGGATTTAAGATTCGTTTGAGTCCGAGCCGTACTTTCGTACTCTGAATTTACGGTTTTGGTAGGGATCATGCTGGTGGGAACGAAGAGATTAAGCAAATGGTGCCTGGAATCAGGGTCTACGGGGGCTCAATCGACAACGTGAAAGGATGCACCGATAAATTGGAGCACGAAGATAGTGTGACTCTGGGAACGAATATCAATATACGTGCCCTCCATACCCCTTGGTATGTTTCTCCTCTTATCTCGTGATCTGCGTGTCACCACAAATACATTTGGGTTGTTAATATAGTGTTCAGAGGCATGCTACTGGCTTCTAGGAAAGAAAAGTATATTTGTGAATATGATAGATTACTTGGTTAAAACCTTGTAATGCAGCGAATTTTAACAGGTATTTTACTTCTATTATACTATTTTATAGACATGCTGCTAGAGTAACGCATTTCCTTTCGAGACGTTTGGTACAAATGCACAATGAAGAAGTTATAACGATACACCACGTCTTTGTTGCAATATTAAACCGTTAAACATCAGAGTGAGCTTATAATACTTGAATAGCTGGAACCAGCTGTACTTTTAACTAAAATTTTGTAGAATATCGAAGTTGCTGGAGCTGTAGCTGTAGCTGTAGTGCATATCAAACTAATATCCTTTTTCTAGTATACTTACTGCAATTTTTTAAATATGACCTTGAAACTAATGTACCGAAGAAAAGATATCAGTTGATGAAATCTTACCTTGTTTTTGCTGTACTCACTAATTTATGTTATGTTCTGGCTAGTCAAAAACACCGTTTCTACTAAAGCTTTACACCCATAGGTTTTGTGCAACTGGATGGTAAATTTGAGGACATAAGACCATTACTTTCGGGTTTTTTCTTCTTCTGACATTACCTCTTCGTTTCTCCCTTGTTTCTCTCCTGTTGTATACTTGGGCTTTCAGCTTCGACTTGAGGATGGTAGCTTTTACATCTCTCCTATATAAAATCCAACATCATATCTCCTTTTTAACGACAAGTCACTACTTTAGGATTACCCATTTTGATCCTTTTACCGAAAATTGTTAGATTTAATTGAGTATAGGACAACTGTCTTTGTATAATTTATACCAAGTATAACTATTTCACTTTAATATATATTTTTTTTTGTGGAGGCTGACCATGATATTAAGGTGTCTAGTTGTCTATGCTTCAACTTTTTGGAAATTTGAGTCAGACTATGTTTATCAGTAGTGACTATTTGACCATATTGGAAGTATATGGTTGGACATGATTTGTATTTGCAATCCATAGGAGGCTTGAATAGTCTAGTCATGGTAAGATGTTAATCCTTATTTGGAGTGCATAGACTGTCATCCTCTGCCTGGTTATATGAGCTATTTTATGTCCATATTACCATTATGACCCGCTACATGCCAACTGCATTTTTTTAAAACCTGGCTGACCTATTGAGTCATCCCCCCCCCCCCCCCCCCCCCCCTTTTCTCTCTTTTCATGTTACCTCTTTTAGATGCGAGAACTGCAATTTTCAGTTAGTAGGTCTTCAAAATCATGCTAGTTAGTTGGCTTACTAGTTGAAGGGGGGTTTGAGTCAAGGGTGGAGTTAGTGGGGTATAGGGAAGAAAGCTAGTTTTCACTTATTTTGAAGTAATTATATGGAATATTATTTCCCAAATATTTAACATACAAAATGCTTTAACTTAGAAAGCTTAGACAACCCAGTGCTTAAGGTTATTTTTTGTAGTGGAGGCTCTAGGGTCAAATTTTGATGGAAGCAGTAATATTTGAAAGTATTTTTTCCCATCTGTTTTGTTCGCATTCTTATTCAGTTCCATACATCCCTTTTTATTAGAATAATAATACCAATACACCCCCCCCCCCCTGCCGCCGGGTTAAATACTAATTAGTGATGTCTGTTTCTTCCTTCCCTGTCTACTGAATTAGTACTAAACATCAAATATCTTGATCTACTTGATCAATTGACTGAAATCAGCAAGTGAAGGTTAAGGTTATGGATAAACCATATACTGACTTTATTTGCTGGCTGAGATACTTCCTTGATTCCATCAGTCATACCAAGGGCCATATAAGCTATTATGTTACAGTCGGAGAGGAAGGCGATCCAGCTGTCTTTACTGGAGACACATTAGTGAGTGGTTGTTCATATTTTATTTTTTTGACTTGTACCTAAGTATTTTCATTAATATATTGTGGTTCTTCTTGAATTCATGCTTGCAGTTTGTTGCTGGTTGTGGGAAGTTTTTCGAGGGCACTGCAGAACAGATGTATGAGTCACTATGTTCTACATTGGGTAAACTGCCAAAGCCAACTAGAGTTTTTTGTGGTCATGAGGTACATCAGTCCATAGATGCTTATAAAGTTTTCCTTAACCGGGATATGTAGGTAATACTAATAAGGTTGTAGCTGTAACGTACTGTTAGTTTTCTATCCATGTCTAAACTATTAGCATATTATGCCAAAATGCCTTTTCTAGCTTAAGGTTGTAGCTGTAATGTACTGTTAGATTTTTTTCGGATCCTTCGTTATGCAACGGTTCATTAATTGCAGAAACTTGTCAGGATATTATATTATTTAGTTCCCAGAAGGTTGGAACCTGCTCTTAGTTGCTAATCTGATCTGCATATGCTTTTGTGACATCCATCAAAGGTTTTGACCTGTTGAGCTTCAAAATGCGTTCAGCCATTCCTAACAATCATTAACAATCATCCTTAGTTCTATTGGTTTTTTTCTGAATGTTTTGCAAGGGAAAGATATAGTGATATGCTTCGTAGGGTAAATTAGATAACTCCCTCGAGTTTTCAGTGGAAATTACAAATACTCAAGGTTCACATTCAAGTGTTTGTCAATCCTGCCTCTGTTTATCACTATCAGTGTGGAATTGATGTCAAGGGTACATAATTTACAAAAAATGTCAAGTCCAAGTTAACTTTACAGTTTTATTTTAATGGAACTGAGGGCTGGTGTTTAAGTTTTGGAAGTGAATCCTCAAGGGGAAATTTCTGAGTGTTGCAATGAGGAGGCTATGTGTTTGTGGTGTAAGTGTGCAACTTCTGTGTCTTTTGTTATAATTTACCTCAGTATAAACCTAAATAACACCTCTTACCTGTCAGACAAGAGGTTTATCTTTTTCTTTTAAGGTGTATTCTTTGTTTTTAGGTTATGTCTAATGTGGATGCCATAATAGATACTGCAGCTTTTCTCAAGTATCAGACACTTACCAATTTTTCTTATTCAGTATACAGAAAAGAACTTGAGGTTTGCATTAACTGTGGAACCAGAGAATGAAAAGCTGTTGCAGAAGCACTCATGGGCTCAGAGTCAAAGTCGAGCACAATTGCCAACCATACCGTCAACCATTGAGGAAGAATTTGAAACCAATCCATTCATGAGGGTCGATATGCCGGAGATACAGGTCTTATATCTCATACATATTCTACTCTGCTTTTTGAGAAATAGAATGAAAAGCTGAGTTATTTGGCTTTTTAACTCCCAAAATGCATAAATCATGGAAGGCCAAATAAGTTTATAGTTAGAAACTTGTGGTTATTACTGGTTCTTCATTCACTATTTCCCAAGAGCCTTTGCTTGGCAGTTGAAATGATGTCTGCCGCAAACTTTTGTCCAGCATGGTATTTCAAAATTGTGCATAGTAACATAAACATATACAGTCTAATTTTTATAAAAAAAATCATTTTTAGATCAACCAACTCATAATGTTTGGCCGACCCTGTCAAGTTATGTTCTTATTAATTGAACATTTTCTTGTGCTTTGATATGGGTTTTGTATCTTCACAGGAAAATTGTGCATTGTTTCACATGTATTAATTATAAGTGAACTATGACTTGATTAGATTTTCCTCTTAGTTTGGTTACTGCAGATAAGTGTAACAGTACTACAGATGTCGACATGACTTGTTTTACTTCTACTTTTTTTTTACTACTCGATTTTATTGAAAGCTACTAGCCCAACAAGCTTATAATGGGTTCTCTATTCAACAAGAAGTGGGTATGTTTTGTCGTACTTTAGATTCTGGTGCCTAGACTCTGCTTACAAGCTCTTCTTCAATACATTTATGTCAGCTCTTTCATTGTATACATTGCAATCTTGCTGAAGCTTCTCGGGTTTATCCATGTGATGTACCAGCTTCTACTGCGATGCTAGATGTGAACCTCTTTATGCTAAGAAGTCTGTTGAGAAGTCTTTAAAACTTCTAGAAACTAGGGGGTCACCCAAGATGCACCAATATGATTCCTTGTATTTATCTTTGTTTGAGTAAACTCATATTGTGGTTTAGAATCACTTCAAAGCTATTCTTACCCAGATGTACTCTCATAAAAATGAGGTTCACAGTATCGTTAGCAGGTTCCAGACCCTTCTTATGAGTACCAGTATCTGTTTCAGACCCTTATTATGAGTATTGGTATCGGCAATTTCAAATGTTTCAAATCGGAGTTTCGGAGTTCTTGGTTTTGACATGCCAATTAGTACAAAGTTCTATTGAAAAATAGAACAAAAATATTTGATACATTTGGGCATAATTTATGTATTATTTGTTGTTTTCCTTAGTTTTGAATAGATTATTGCTCAAAATTGTTGAATCCTTCATCCGTGATAAATAGTTTTCAATGGAATACTTTAGTTTTAAGATGATCATGTTGTGAATTTATAAATATACAACATTGACAAATAGGAATAGAAACAATGTCCATAAATATACAATGACAAATAGGAACATAAACAATCAGTGTAGTCAAAGGCACGCCCTGCTCCTAGGCGCAGGGGCAGCGCCTCAGGGCACTCTAGGTGGAGCGCAGTTCTTAAGGCACGCCTTTCCCGAGGCGCCTTGGAATAGCTAAGGCGCGCCTTGACCTCAGGGCACTCTAGGCGGGTTTTTTTTGACTGTTTTTTAAACTGCTATTTTTCTGAACTGTTGTTTGTTACTGTTTTTTTTTCTCTAGGTTTTTTTCCTTCTATTTTTTACTTTGAATACTGTTTTTTTAAACCTGTTTTTTATGTACACTATTTTTTAACTTCATTTAATATGTTTGTTTTATTACTTACATTAGTAATTTAGTTTATATATATATATATATATATATATATATATATATATGTATATATATATATGTATTCCATCTTTTGATGAAATCAAGTCAATGTAAATTTGAATTTCCCTTGCAAGGCACTTGAAGAATATCTTAAAACTTCAATTCAAAGTGATTGCATGTTAACCTACACATGGGAGGAATTGGAAGCACACATGTTTATTAATGCAGAAATCTGATGTGAATTATATATATATATATATATATATATAGTTTTGTGCCTCGTTTCGCTCGGGCGCGCGCCTTAAGTGCGCCTTTGCGCCTCGGTCGATATGGACCCTTTGCGCCTCAAGTGCGTCTTGCGCCTTTGACTACCTTGGAAACAATGTCTATGCAACAACCAAATATTGTCCGAGTTTCCAACACAACCAAATATTATGTTGACATTGATTCTTTGCCTACTACTGTTATTTCATTTTCCTTTGAAAAGAAAGCCCCAAATGTTTGTATAGGTAGGTGTCATTGGGGGTCAACATGTATCGTTAGGGTTCAGTATTGGTCGCCGGACAGGCCAAAACGTTACAATATGTATCTGTGTTGGTCAATTCTATGGAACTTGTATGTTCATGAAGTTTAACTGAACTTGCGTCTTGATACTTCCCAAACATATTTGATATTCATACCCAAATCTCTCTTCTGCGGGCCTTTGCTGCTTAGCCTCGAAGTTGTGATTGAATTAACACATTCTTCATTCCCGTGACTGTCTAACAAGTTCTATGCTTCCTTGGTCTAGCATCTTCTATAATCTTCTCATTCCTTGAGTGAAATGTTTAATTCTTGCTACGCATACTGCTACCTTTGATATCTTGCACCAAACCATGATCCAATAGCTGTTCCCTATTCTTACTTGTTTTACCTAAGTTCCTTTCACCTTTGATCGTGATCATCCCATTCCCATCTCAGTTTGCTCAATTATATGTTCTACTCTTGCACATAGTCACAAGATTCGTTTTTTGTTTAAAGTCTCTGAATAATTTACAAACTGAATGAACTATGAATCAGTTTGCGTGACTCGTTACTATAGTCTGCAAGTTATTCACGAATAAAATACGATTAGCAATCGCAAAATGATAACCATTGACTTTCCGAATAAGCAAAATCCATATCTCATACTCGCGACCGCGCTTGACATTTTGACAAACCCCCCCTCACTGTTTGCACCAGCAGTTGCTCCTGTGGTTTCAACTTTCAACAGCGAATGCTCTCCACTAGTGATGGTCCACCCTCTCCTGCCGGTGCTATCCTCCCACCAGCTCGCACACCCTTTTTCTGTAAGGTAATTGATGAAGATGTCGATAAGGGTGTTGACCAGCAGGCGTGAGATGTTTATTGAGGAAACGGTGAAGTGGTGGAGGCGCTTTACGCCATCCATCCACTCCTTGGTCTGGAGGAAGGACTAGGATTAGGATTTCAGATATGGAGGGAGTTGGTGTCAATTGGGGGGAATTGCAGGGGAGAGGGAGACGAAGAGTGGAAGACGGGTTTCATCATTTCTATTTTCCTTTTGGTGTCTGTGTAATTTCCACTCATCTGAATTTTTGTGGGTCGTTGCCAATAGCTTATTGAATACCGAACTTTTCAAGCCTCTCTAATTATCCCGTATGCAGAACTTCTGACTATGTTCCTCTTGTATATTCACTTTACCGTCTAGTTATTCTACTCTTCAGAAGAATAATGAAGATCCTGAAAATTCTTGTATTACCAAGGGAAAAGTTGAACGTAGGAAAGTAGGGATGAAATTTGATGTTCGGAGTAGTTAATTTTGAGTCAGAGCACTATCAATCACAGAGTACATTCAATGGGGTAACTAAAGATTGACCCTCTCAACTCTTCTTTTTCAAATTCAAAGGCCGTGCTCGTCTTCTTATAGTGGGAATGCCAGTTCTGAGGTTCGTGCTGCCTGACAATAATGAGGACCGGAGATGTTGACAAGGAAGTTGTTGTAGACAACCTGAAGTGGCACATGCCATTGTTAAATGTTTGGAAATGATCAGGTTGTCTTCACCATGTAGGACTGGTGTTTTACAATGATGCAGAGTAATAGTCCTTTTCTAATCCTTTGATCGTTCCTTTCTGTCATTCCAGTTGTTTCTTATAATATACTTACTGCAAGTCATCTAAGGTGTCACTTATCAAGAGCTGGAAACCAAAACCTCTCATAGGATTTGCATGAAGCTCCTTGTGACTACCTCCAAATACTATCTTGGTGCAGCCTGACCTCTCTCTCTCTCTCTCTCTCGGTTGAGCAACTCACAACCTCCCATGGGTTATTCTGTTTCTTGGCCTCTGCACAGATATCACAATAGAAATCCAAGAGGACATGGGTGAGTATTAAACCTTACGTCATTGCCATTTATCCAGGTTGACGTGTTACCTTGTATCATTTACTAAATGTATTTGCTTCTTTGTCAGATCTTGTTTCGGGGATCTTATACAAAGAATGTGATTTCTATTATACACCAATTTCTTACAATTGGAATTGTCAAATGTATTCCAGGCAAAAGTTGGCTGTCAATCTGCGGTTGCAGCGCTCAAAGAAATAAGGAGGCTGAAAGATACATGGAGAGGCTGAAAGTTGGAATTCTTTTGGCTTGCGGGTAAAAGAATGGCATGCTAGCATGTATAACGCACAAAAAGTTGCTATAAAAGTTTAATAAACGGTCTGTTGGAGTAGTCAGATGATGTTTTAAAGATGAACTCCTGGGGTGCGTCTAATGTGACCTCTGATCTGGTTAGGGTTATAAGGTACTTCTGTAGTTATGATGAGGTTGCTGTGTAGCAAATGGTGTGGACTGAGATATTCTGTCACATTGTGGACTTTGTGCTTCTGGACAGTATTGTAAACTCCATGATCATTTCCTCATCAACTTTAATGCCCCATCTTGCTTGTTCGGGTCATCTGATGGATTGTTTGCATGAATTCCCCCCCCCCCCCCCCCCCCCCCCCCCCCCCCCCCTAATTTCCACTATTCCTGCAGTTGTACAAGTGCAACGCTGGGCGAGTCTGCTGCGGGATGTTTCACCACAATGTTTTTTCTTGTTTTGTTATCTAGTAATTTGTAAGTTTCTCAGGTCATAATACTGCCACAATGTTATCCTGTGATTTTGCAAGTCTCAGAAGGATTTTTTTTTTTCAGAGGTCATTATTCTGATTTAGTTTTGTGTGGTTGGATCCAATTAGTGATGATTTGGTTCAAGATTTTGGTATAACACAAACATATAATTTGGTGGTGATGGCAGCATGAAACATGTGAAATGATGAAATGTTGTAGTTGTGTGGCCAAAATCGAAATTATGCAGTTACTAGGGAATGTTTGCTTCCATGGACTGCCGATTATTCGGATCAATTGACGGTTGCTAGACAGATTATCTGAGATTTACAAATAATGGTTTTAAGTTTTATAGTCTGTGACCGGATTTGTAAGCCTGGTTATTGTTCGACCTCCTCTCTCTGTTCATCTCTGGAGAACATTGTAATTGGCAAAACACTTCTATTACGTAATGCTCTAGCTGCATTAGTTCTCTAAGGCTGTGTTTGATTGATTTTTTTTTTCCATGGAAAATATTTTCATCACAAATTTTCTACCAATTGTAATGTTTGATAGCGTATATTTTTCATGGAATTATTTTTCAAAAATCTACCATTTTCATATTTTTTTCCGTGGAAAATAAAATTGGTCCGGTCCAAAGGAAAATATCAATTGTCATGGAAAATAATTATTTTTCATGAAAAATAACAACAATCAAACAACCAAATTAATTTCGTGGATTTTTTTGGTGGAATTTTTTACCTATTAAATAATTCTGTGGAATTAATTTAATTTTCATATATTTTTTACTTGTACCCTAAATGTTTTAGCTGAGAAATCTAACATTGGTGCAAAAGTTTTCTGCAACTTGACAACCACACCATATATATATGATGTGAACTTTATATTTCATAGAAAAGTCTTTGTTTGTCCTTGTGTTCCACATGTTACACTAGCAACCAGTCTTGTGCCCATGGTAAGTCATGGACCCATATTGCAATAAAAATAGTTTTGCTTTCATGGCATCGAGTCACAGCCACGGACATGTAACAACTATTCATGGACGGAAGCATAAATTTGAGCGGCCTTGGGTTGAACTAAACGCCCCTTCTTTATTTTTCTTGGAAAAATGGACTGCTTGATAATCCTAGAGTTCCAGATGGCAGCATGCTTGGGACATGAAGCGAGGATAAGTAGATAGATTGATAACGAAAATGAAGGATATACAGAACACACAAATGGAAATTAAGGTACAAATCAAAACACCTTGAATTACAAAAGGGAAGATACTGCATTGTCACAGCATGCAGGAGTTTATTCTAATCAATTAAGCACCAAAAGCAAACATAACCAAAAACATGTACAAATAGAGAGATTGATACGCCAATTGAGCACTTGAGCTTATAAGTATTGGAGTGACTACGTATATAGTCGATATATCAGTCCCCATGCATGCATGCATTTGGCTTGCTGTTCAGGAAGTCCCTCAGCCGCAACAGCTCCCACCGAAGCAACACCAGTTGGACCTAATAAGTCTACAACAATCACTGACAGCGTCTCCCATAACCCTACGGGAGGAGACGCACAAGAGTAGGAAGAGGAAGAAGACCTGCAGGAATTTCAATATAGTGCTGTTAATGTTGCTCATCCCCATAGCTGACAGCATAGCCATGACCATAATAATGTTAGTGTTGAGCTATTTCTCTTCTTACTTCCACCATTTGGAATAGAAATTTATAAGCGAGAAGAGAGGGAACAATGACAACTGTCATTCGTACGGCTATTTCTTGGATCGGTGCAGGGCGACCACCTAGGACGGCGAGGACGACCGTCCAGGATTCTATGGAATATGAGGGCCCAAAAAATTAATTTAGTATATATATTAGTAATTTTGTCTAAAATAGAACTAATATGTAACATGATCCTCCATTATCATAAAATAATTATGGTGTAGTGGTTAGTGTGTTAAACTTTCACACTAGAGGTCTTAGGTTTAATTTTTGGTTGTAAATTTTTTAAAATTTACTTTACTTTTATTTTATTTTTTATATTATATATGGGTCCAATTTTAAAAGTTTGTCTAGGACCTCCATGAACTCAGGGCCGGCCATGGATCGGTGACAACACCAATGTGATTAAGCAACGGGAGAGGAAGTTTTCTTTTACAGTTATAATATTTGTCTCCCAAAAAAATTAGATGATGCCATCTTTCATTATGTATCATCTGACATATGACAAGAAAAATTTAACGAAAAAAATTAATTACCAATTTTCTTTTAATATTAATGCTAATTTTAATATTAATATTAATGTAAAGTTAAAGTTTAACGTTAATATTAATATTACAACGCTGCTAGGTTGTCCATCCGCGGGACTGGCCCGCGCCCGTGTGGCAGGCAACCATTGGCTCCTCCGGCTGGGGTGGTCCAGGTTAGCAAGGAGGGGTGGCGGACAATGGCTGCCTGTCACGCGGACGTGAGCCAACGCGAGCGGACAAAATTGTCTTTTCCTTAATATTAATATTAATGTTAATGTTTATATTAATTTAATGTTAATTTTAATATTATGTTTAATTTTATTGTTAATTTTAATGTTAAATTTTATCATGTCAGCAGCCATGTTATATGCAATATAATGAAAGATGACACCACAAAATTTTTAAAAAAATAAATAAAACAGACAATCAGGAAGTACTATAATAGTCGACAACATCGTATTCAATCCAAACAACATCTTTCTTTTTTGGGATATTTTAGCAAATGCCCCCATTTGAAATGTTAAAACTAGCATATACCCCCACTATTGTTTTTATCTAGCAAATACCCCCATTTGAATGTACGGAACAGCTAAAATTTAAGATATACCCCCACTTTTTTTCTGCTGTTTACATGGAAGTGGGGGTATTTGCTAATTAAAAAAAATAGTGGGGGTATATGTTAGTTTTAACATTTCAAATGGGGGCATTTGCTAAAATATCCCTTCTTTTTTTCCTTTTTTTTTTTATTTGCAAATAAAACTGCCGAAATTTGATTTGTCATTATTGATGGAATCGTTCTACAGGCGGCAACAAGCTTGGACTAGTATGATACTTAAAACTGTCGTCGATGGAACCGCGGTTTAGCTTCATTTAATCTGTCGTTAGTGATGAACAATAGGATCCGCCCCACCCAAAAAAAAATAAAAAAAAAAAAATAAAGAGAGAGAGAGAGAGAGAGAGAGATTTATAAGCACAAGAATTAAAATATAATTTGAATGTTGCTTTGTAAGGTACGATCCGAAATATGAATACCAGAAACACCAACAATACTCCGGCGGAACCAATATTAATGCCAACGACAAAATGCCTATATCAGCTTACTTCAACAATACTTCAGTCCAAAGTATTGAACTGTTCAATACTCCCTATATCAGCTTACTCCAGCTTAATTAAAATATTATTAATTAAGATTATAATAAAATAGTTATTAACAAATTATTAATTAATATTATAATAATACTAATAGATTATTAATTATGATTATAATTAGATATTAATTAATAAATTATTAATTAAGATTATGGTTATGATTAATAAAATTATTATAATTATGATTAATAAAGTAATAAATTATTAATTAGGATTATTATAAATTATTAAATAATAAAATTATTAATTAATAAATTATTAACTTAGAATATAATTATGATAACTAACTATTAGTTAGTTTTTTATTAATTAACTAATTTTTAACAAAATTATTAAAGAATAAATATTTTAACAAAATTATTAAAGAATAACTAATTTTTAATTTACTAATTTTTAACAAAATGATTAAAGAATAAATATTTTAACAAAATTATTAAAGAATAACTAATTTTTCCTTCCAAATCCAACCAAATCCAAGTTCTGGATTTTGTCATACTTTTCATATCACCCGATAGACCCAAAAACCTCTAGCGTACTATGTGTGCTATTTTCTGAATCTGGTTCAAGAAGTCTGATTCAAGACGTAGTCCATCAAGCACTTCTTAAGATGAAGATAATATTCACTAAGTGAGATTCAAGGCTATAGTCCATCTCATCTATGTATATTATATCATTGTCCAGAAATTCTTCATCTTTACTCTTTTTTAATATTGTTGTCTTTGATTTCAAAAATTGGTTTTTTGGGGAGGATTGTTGTAATAATTTGTGAAAAAAAAATTAATTTTCCTCCATATTATTATTCCCTTTATTCACATTGAAATCCTATCATGAATCATTTCTTTAACCCCCTAAAACGGCCACATTAGTACCCATTATCACACCTTTATTCCTATTGAATCCTATTGAAAGACCATTGATATATTATTTTGTGACATGATTCCTATATATACATGTCTCCTTTATGTTGTTGGAATGGAAAAAAAAAAAAAGGTTTCCACCTTCTAAAAATTATGTCTATTACTCCTACAAAATTCATTCCATTTTCAATCATCCACTTCCATTCTAATTCTTTTTATTTTCTGGGCAAAGCTAAGTTCGGATCAATCTTTTCGAGTTGTGTGCGACGACGGGATACCAGTAGAGCATGAATTTTACCACTAGGAGCATTTGGACAAAATCTGCACATAGATCCGAATCAACTCTTAGGACAGTTTTTCGTGCGGGACTTCCTCAGAGGCCGGTAACTTTAATTTTATTTATTTTTATTTACAAAATTTTGAAGATAAAGGTAAATATATCCAACAGTGTGTATATATATATATATATATATATATATATATATATATATATATATATATATATATATAGAGGATGAGGGAGGTGAGGTGCCACCCTTTGGAGGGTGGCTACATGTCACCTCCCCATTCTATCATCATGCACCCATGTGCATGATGATAGCATGGGAGGGGTGACATGGTGCCACCCTACGGTAGAGTGGCACCTCACCTCCCTTATTCTCTATATATATATATATATATATATATATATATATATATATATATATATTCCATACGAAAGTCTTTGTTTGTCCTTGTGTTACACTGGCAACTCATGGACCCATGTTGCAATAAAAAATAGTTTTGCTTTCATGTACCAAGCTACGGACATATAACAACTATTCATGGACGGAAGCATGAATATGAGCCCCTTTGGGCTGAACTAAACGCCCCTTCTTGATTTTTTGGAAAAAATGGACTGCTTGATAATCCTCGAGTTCCAGATGGCAGCATGCATAAGTAGATAGATTGATAACGTATATGGAAAGTCCCTCAGCCGCAACAGCTCCCACCGAAGCAACACCAGTTGGACCCAAAAAGTCTACAACAATCACTGACAGCGTCTCCCATAACCCTACGGGAGGAGACACAGAAGAGGAGGAAGAGGAAGAAGACCAGGAATTTCAATACTGTGCTGTTAATGTTGCTCATCCCCATAGCTGACAGCATAGCCATGACCATAATTGCATGACCGTAATTACGGAAAATTTCAACAGGGCATGAAGTTTGGTCAAATTGTATATGGGGTACCGTCGCGCCCAATTTTTGGGCGCCAAAAATTATCTCCCCCTCTAATCCATCGTTTACGGTTTAAGAAAAAAAAAAAAACACGGCGCCCAAAAATAGGGCGTCAAATTTACATATTTTTTTTTTAAAAAAAAGGGCGCCCTTTTTAGGGGCGCCGAATTTGCATTTTTTCCATTTTACAGAAAAAGAGAAAAAGGAAGAAGAAGGAGCGGGGAAAATTATAAAAAAAAAAAAAAAGACCGCCCAAAATTGGGGCGCCAAAAATTAATGTCCCACTTCCAACGGCTCTTTTACAACGGCTATTATAACTTTTTTTTGTCGGTAGTGCTTTGTAAATTCGGCGCCCCTTTTTGGGGCGCGCTTTCTATTTTTTATTTTTTTTTTTATTTATAAAAATGGCGCCCTTAAATGGGGCGCGTGTTTTATTTTTTTCAATTTTTTTTTGATCCTACGGATTAAGTGAGGTTACGGGAGAATTAAGTATGGGAATTAATTTTTGACGACCAAATTTTGGGTGTCAAAAAAATTGGCGTCCCAATTTTGGGCGCGACGATGCCCTCTCTACAAGTTACCTAAACTTCATGCCTTTTATACAATTTCGACAAACTTCTATGCTACTGTTGAAATTTTCCGTAATTATAATGTTAGTGTTGATCTATTTCTCTTCCTACTTCCCATCATTTGGAATAGAAATTTGTAAGTGAGAAGAGAGGGAACAATGACAACTGTCGTTCCCGAACGGCTATTTCTTCGATCGGTGACAACAGCAATGTAATTAAGCAATGCGAGAAGGAAGTTTTCTTTTACATTCCTGCCATTTATCTCCCAAAAATTTTAGATGGTATCATCTTCCATTATGTGTCATCTATCATAACAGCTGACATGATAAAATTTAACGTAAAAAATTAATTATCCAATTTTAATGTTATTGTTAATATTAATATTAATGTTAATATTAAAATTAAATTTAAAGTTAATGTTAATATTACTATTAATGTTAACTTTAATATTAATATTAATTTTATTGTTAATTTTATTGTTAATATTTATGTTAATTTTAAATATTTTTAATTTTATTGTTAATTTTATTGTTAAATTTTGTCATGTCAGCTGTCATATATGTCATAATGGGAGAGCATCACACAAAAAATTTGAAAGACAAATAGCATTTATATTTCTTTTACAGGTAATCAGGAAGTACTATAATAATCGACAACATCATAATCAATACAAACGACAACCCTTTTTTGCCTTTCTTTTTCCTTTTTTTGCCAATAAAACTGCCAAATTTTGAATTGTCATTATCGATGGAATCGTTCTACAGGCGGCAAGCTTTGACTAGTATGATACTTAAAACTGTCATTGATGGAACCGCGGTTTAGCTTCAGTTAATCTGTCGTCAGTGATTAACAATAGGAAAAAAAAAAAGAGAGAGAGAGAGATTGATAAGCACAATAATAAAAATATAATTTGAATGTTGCTTTGTGAGGTACGATCCAAAATATGAATACCAGAAACTCCAACAATACTCCGGCGGAACTAATATTAATGCCTACGACAAAACGCGTATATCAGCTTACTCCAACAAAAAAAAAAAGGGAAAGAAAAGAAAAAAATACTAGTGGTTTAAAAAGCTCCCCTAATTTTTAATTTGGTACAATTTGTATCTAAATTGAATGAGGGCATCAACGAACCGCCAATTTACTATCAACAAATTATGTCCGCAGTAAAAAAAACAAACAAATAATATATAAATATGAAGCAGAGTGGTAGCATGGTGAAACATGGAAAAGAAAATAGAAAGAAGGATAAAATAGGGAGTGTTTTGAACCTATATATAAAAGGATGGTAAGACACATTCAATCTTTAATGGTCACGTGCGGAAGTATTTTGGATATTACAAGCATTTTTCAGCCAAAATTTAATTCTAACGTTCAAATTGTAAGGACTAGTGGACCAAGGAAATAATTTGATAAAGTACAAGAAATGTGAGAATTTATTCGATAAAAAAATCTATTGAGTCTTTTTTTTTTGCGACAAATGAGATTCTTGCGAGTAATTTTTTGCACTTTACCGGAAAAAAAAGGAGAAGTGTTGAACAAAGCAGTCAATGATTCTTTTTTGTTTCTGTTTTGTTTGATGAACTAGTTCATTTTGGGAACAGCTTAGCAAAGAAAGGGAAAGTTGCTTTCATAATCTGATTGTGCTTTTGGAATGAATAAGCAAATACCAAATCAAGCCATTTTTTTTGGATTTTTCTAAGGGCATACCCCATTTTACTTGGGGCTATCACTTACTAGGGGACAGTCCAAGTTTGAGGAACTTTTACTGGGGACAGTCCAAAAATTACATGGGGCTATCCACCCCCCCCCCCTCGCCCCGTCCCAAACCCTCTCTTTCATTTCATATCCTTAAAACATTTCTCTCGCTTTAAAAACTCCAAAACCCTACTCGCATTCTCCACAACTCCAATCCAAACTCCTAACCCTAGTTTTCTTCTACATTTCTTCAAATCTCATCAATGGCACCAAAGATGAAACCCTCATCACAAGCTAGGTATGTTTTCCCTAATTATTGTATATTTTATTTTACAATTCAAAGAATCTTCTTCAAAATCTCTTAAATGTTATGATAAATTAGGTTAGAACAATTTTTTGTTTGTGAAAGTACTTTTCGAACTCAAAAAATCTCCGTTTTTTTCGTTTAAACCTAACCCTAGAACACGAAATGGCCGTTCGGCTGCTGCTCGTGGGCGTCATCTCTGACGACTGCCGAAGAACGGGCAGTCCTACTGCCATGTTCCAGGCAGTCCTATTATAAAACAGGACTGCAGGAAGCCTGACAGTCCTCTTATAAAACAGGACTGCCATCTCTTTTGCAGTCCTGAAAGAATGATGGACTGCCAGGAACATGACAGTCCTTAAGAAAAATCGTATATTTTCATTTACATCCATTATTTACTAATACTAACCCTATAATACTAACCATATGTTGTCCTGCAGTCCTGTGGCCGCTCCCAAAAGAAAGCGACCCCCCATCGCATCCTTGCGCAGGAAACGTACTTAGGGGCCTCGTCCTCTTGAGATACCAATAAGAAATTCCGAACCGCAGCGACAACGAGAACAACGACACCCCCATATTTGTTCGAAGCAACGAGCTACTCCTAGTCCTCCGTCTTCTTCCGATGACGACGACGACGTACCTATCAGCCAAATTCTAGCACGAGGTGGTTCTGGTCAATCGGGAGGCGCGTACGAAGGCCAGGCATGATAACAGCTAGATTATGTTTTGTATTATGAAAATTGTATTTTGGATACATGGATGTTTACATTTTGATGTTTAACTTGTTGGCTACAATATATTTTATTTTTTTTGTGTATTTTGGATGTTTGTATTTGTATCAAAGACACTGTCAAATTTGGATGTTATGTCATGGATGTTTGTGGACACTGTCGAATAAGGACTGCCAGTGATCTGGCAGTCCTGATCAAAACTCACTCACAGTTAGTTTTGATCAGGACTGCCAGACTACTGGCAGTCCTAATGTGAATAAGGACTGCCAGTGGTCTGGCAGTCCAGATCAAAACTCACTGTGAATGAGTTTTGATCAGGACTGCCAGATCAATTGCAGTCCTAATATGAACAAGGACTTCTAGTGGTTTGGCAGTCCAGATCAAAACTCACTGTAAGTGAGTTTTGATCAGGACTACCAGATCAATTGCAGTCCTAATGTGAACAAGGACTTCCAGTGGTCTGGCAGTCCTGATCAAAACTCACTGTGAGTGAGTTTTGATCAGGACTGTCAGGGCACTGGCAGTCCTAATGTGAATAAGGACTTCTAGTGGCCTAGCAGTCCTGATCAAAACTCACTATGAGTGAGTTTTGATCAGGACTGCCAGGCTACTGGCAGTCCAAATGTGAATAAGGACTGCCAGGCCACTGGCAGTCCTAATGTGAATAAGGACTGTCATTGGTTTGACAGTCCTGATCAAAACTAACTGTGAGTTAGTTTTGATCAGGACTGCCAGACCAATGGCAGTCCTAATGTGAATAAGGACTTCCAGTGGTCTGACAGTCCTGATCAAAACTCACTGTGAGTGAGTTTTGATCAGGAATGCCAGGTCATTGGCAGTCCTAATGTGAATAAGGACTGTCATTTGTCTGGCAGTCCTGATCAAAACTAACTGTGAGTGAGTTTTGATCAGGACTGCCAGGCCACTGGCAGTCCTAATGTGTAAAATCCCTAAATTTTTACTAATTTTTTTATTTTATTTATTAATATTTGTACGGATTTAAAATTTTGTATTGTACGTCGCGCACGAAATTATTTTTCTTGCTCGTCGAGTGCGAATATGGACGAACGTACATATTTTTGAAATAACATTATTTTTATTATTAATGTAGATAAAAAACTATTTCTAGCTAATATTTTCAAGTTTAAGACTTTTATGAAAAGCCTTTCATTTATATAATAGATAATTTTTTTTCTATCAAATGGTAAATTAGAAAAGTATATCTATGTAAATATTATTTGTACAAACATATATTTTTCGTGATTATTTATTAGTTTATTTTAAATAAATAGTGTATTTTTGAAATTAATATTATGGTATTTTTGGAAACCATATTTTGAAAGTTTCATGACAATTTAAACCGTGATTTAAATTTATATATTTATTTAAATAATTAAATAATTGAAATTTGATTTGTTCCATTGATTTTAAACTAAGAGAATTTAATTTAAAATTGGATTTGTATTGGATTTGGATTTGATTTCAATATTCTAAATTAAGCAGAGATTTATCTACTTGGGTTTAATTTACTCCTAGTCCATATCTAAGTGGGAATTCCCACATCCTATAAATATAGGCAGGTACTCCTCCACATTATTCATCTTTCCATGAATTCCTCTACAAAATAAATTCCAAAGCCAATCAAGTGCCTCGTGTCCGTGTCCGTGTTCCACGTCCCAATTTCTTATTCCAATGTTATTACATATACATTATTTCTCCGTGTCGGACACAACCCCGACATAAACAACCCCGACAAATCTCTACTTTCTAGCCCTAAACCCTATCTCCTTCCCTGCCTTCCCTGAACCCAGCCCCGCCATTACTGTCCGACTCCAACACCCGACCCCCGCCATGGACAAACCAGCCACCAGCCCTGCTCGACCACCAACCCGACCTCTCCTGCTCTCCTTTGTTCACCAACCCAACGCCACAGCCACCACCGCTACTGCCATCACCTCCTGCCACCACCGCCGGGCCACTCCGGCCGACCACCAGTTACCACAGCCCCACCACGCGCTCGACCAACCCGCCCCTCAACACCACCACCATCACCACCCTCAGCCTAGACCGATCCCCATCCACACCGCAACAACCCCGGACTCCCGCACCACCACCATGGACTACCATGGCCGGCGCCGCCACCCAAAATACACCCAACACCAGAAAAACAAAGAAAAAGGAATTAAAAACCCATAACCCAACTCACGCCGGAGCTCCGCCGGCCGAGTCCGCACCCGCCGCCGCATCTCGCGCCTGAGATCTCCACGAACCGCCTCCAGCCGCTTCCCAGCGAGCCGCCCCTCGTCGCGTCTTCGCCTCCGTGCCGTCAGTCCTAAGCCACCCTCCTCCGATCGTCCTCTCCGCCAGATCCGCACCCACGCCTCCTCCTCCTAGGCCCTAGTCGGCCGGAGCCACACCACCGCCTCCACCTTGCCATCCCTACGACCGCGCCTGCAGGCCACCGTCGTTCCGGCTCCTCCGCGCCGGTAGACCAGCACCGGCCGCCGCTCCTTTCCCCCTCTGCCTCGGACTCCAGCACCATCGGCCGACCCGACCCCTAGCCCTCGTCGCCTCTCGTTCTCGCCACAGCTCCGCCGAGCCATCGGCGAGACCCCCGACCTCCGCCCTGGCCGCCGGAGTAGTCGAGCCCAGCTCCCGACCGGTCTCCGCCCCCTCTCCCCATCACTCCCGCTCGATCTCTCTCTCAGCTCACTCCCACTTCCCTCTTCTCCTTCCCCTGTCCTTTTCTTCTTCTTCATTTTTTTTTCTTTCATCTGATTTTTTCCACTACTCTCTCTCACCTCTCTTTCACATTCTGGTTGACCCCTTCTGTCTCGTGCAAATAGAAAGAGGACAGTAGCATGTATTTGTTTTTTTTATTTATTTATTTAATTTTAATTTTATTTTAATTTACTCTTACGTTTTGTTGTTTAGTTAATTATGTTATCATATTATCATTTATTATTATTATTATATGCATTATACAAATAGTAGAGAGTAAGGTTTGAGTGAGTAGTTATTAATATTATGTTGCATTCTTATAACAGTACATATATGGAAGTATAATATTGTTTTACTATTTAGTAATATCATTATTAGTTTTATTATTTTTAAAGATAAATATACATATGAGTTCCTAAAAAAAATAAATATTATTACAGTATTTTTAGATATTTTCAAAATATGTCCTTTAGCCTAAAAATGTATTATGATAATATTATATTTTAACCCTAAAACGATTTCCTAAAATTTCATGTTTTATCTACAATTATTTTAGCTAATAAAATATAGTTTTCAATGACTATAATTAGTTTTCTCAAAATCATATATTATTATTTTTCTTTGATTTTCCTCCTGTCCGTGACCAATCCTTCCTTTTCCTATTCCCTCGCTCATTTCGAGACTACCTTGTGACCATCCTAACCAATTTGACCGTCCTGGACCCGATAGAACTGTCCGTGTCAATACCCGAGGTCTTCTTGTACAGTTGTTGCACCAAAGTTGCAGATCGTGCCACCATGATTATCGCAACACACCGGACGTTAATACCAGGTAAGACACATTGCCATTAGCTGTTTACTTATTTTAGCTCATATTTCATGCATGTTCATTATTTTTTTTATAAACTGTGATACGTAGCATAACTGTTAGAATTTACTGTTCAGTTTCCTGCTGTGTATTATTTTTCTTACAAATTAAACCTAGATTTAAGGGACCACCTCGTGTGTTGCATTCATTGGCCTTGACACGTTGTAAACACAAAGTTGTATGTCGCATGTAGAACACGGAAGTGCGTGATTGGCTGGCCACCAGTACGTACAAGCCGTGCGATAGGAATAACTGCTAATAGAGGTTGCATGCTAGTTTGACTTAGCGGTTATAGTGGTTGTGTTGTGGATGCAACACAGTAGGCATTGGGCGGGGAGGACAATTCCTTAGCGTATGGGCTTCGATGCACTTTCCTTGTGACCCGGACTCTCCGCTGGAGATACGGGGTTGATGACCCAAGATTACTGACGGCCACTGACGATTCTGCGGAACGTCATGCTCTTCCTGCTGGGGCCTCTGGTGCCCAAGAGGGGACTATGCCGATCCTATTTAGACAGGGCCCATGCATAGGAAGGATTGTTCTTAACAACATTTTACTTAGAATGGTAGGCTACCATATCCGTTAGGTACGAGTACTTTTGGTTTGGATTCTTGTATCTGACCGTGGCTTGGAACAATAACTTGTCGCGAATTAGTTCGTCACATCTTGTCCTTGTTTGGTTGTAGGTGTGACTTACTGCTTCGATGAGAAGGTATTGAACCTTGTTGGGGTCCGGATACCATATCGGATTCTTAGCATGGAAAGATACGTCGCCGTGAATTAGTTTACCATCTCCTGTCCTTGTTTGGTTGGGGGGATGGTACGCTCGTTCAGTAGGTGCGTATTGGACCATGTTATAAGTTCGATTTACTTATTTATTGAGCAATATTTATTCAGTTTATATGGCATGCTATTATGTGTCTTGTTACGTCCCTCTGAGGACCTGGTTGTCTTGCCAGGTGTGTGCTTTTGTCTTTCGCAGGTGCTTTAGCTCTAGCCGTGTTCATTGCTATTTTTCGAGGATGATTGCACTTGGATCGTCTTCGCTTCGCTCGCCACTCATTTCATTTTCTATGTACTTTTCTTTATTTTGTTGGTAGTGGATTTGTCTCCGCCCAACATGTTGTATCAAGACGAATTCATTCTCATTATATGTTATCTTTTATTCATTTATTCTGTGTGGATGAGATTAGTATGGTTCTACTGCATTTTACAGCTTATGTATTTATACGAGGCTTCCATATATTGGAGTATACTTCGTATGAATACAGCTGGCATGTCTACGATCCAAGTCCTACGTATTTTGGGACTGGGGCATTACATGTTTTTGTGGTGGCCCATGCAGGTCAGATAAATTGTTTGGTTACTTTACCGTACCAAGTAAGCCTGCGTATAGGATTAGAAGTCTAGGATCTCATCCACATACTTGACCTTTTCCTTGATTTTATCTACCGTTTGACTCATCAATTGCATCTTGTTTGCTTCCTTCCATCCCTATTCTTATCTTCCCATCGTGCTTGCTAGAGATTGACCCTACTAGTTAGATGTCCCAAACACCCTTAGCTTAATTCTTTTAAGTTGGGTAGAACACCACGACCCGACACGCCCTTGACTATTAAGTCCATAGAGACTAGAGGAATCTAACCCATTTGGTCAACCAAGCCTTGGTCAATAAACCATAGAATGATTGTATAGGAATAAAAGACTTAGGTTCCTATGACTCTTAGACTATTCATATTTGTTCTTTATTTCAATCTTAATCTCGTGCGTATATTTTTTACTACCTAGACTAATGATGCTAATGTAGCCTAGTTTTTGCAAGCTTAATTCTTTATCAAGCTTGTTCATGACATAAGTTATTGGAGGCCTCCACTAACAGATTGTCTAATCAGAACCGGTGCATAATGGTCTGATCAACCGAATGCACTTTGGTTCGCTTTTGTCTATTACTCTACGTGGATGGAAACATAGTTAAATATGGCCCTTACAATCCATCCACGACTGCCTTGACAATTCCTTTGAAATTCTTTTCGGTCGTCTTTGAATTACGTACTCGTATTCGATAAGATCGTCTTTTGAAACCCTTAATGCCTTCGCCTTCACCTATTCTAGAAGGACGAATGCGTTATACTAGGATCTCCTCTAGCCTTCCTATCGATAATGACCATTATCACTCTTTGTTGCTACTCGTCCTTTCTCGGCCCTATCATGACCTTCCAATTCACTTAATATAGAAGTGAAATCTAATTCGTTCTCTAAAATCGTGCCCTCAAGAGACCATAACTTTAAGGCCTCTAATTTATTTTATTTTCTTGAAGTCATACTAATCTTTATTGCGCGTATTCTTCTTAACCATTTATCTTCTTACGTTAATCCATGATTATCTCCGCCATGATTGAAATCGCGACTCTATTGCATGTTTTCACTAAACGTCATTCCTTGTAGCCTCTCACCCCCCCTACAAATTCTTAATTTCGAGGACGAAATTCTTTTAAGTTGGGTAGGATGTAAAACCCCTAAATTTCTACTAATTTTTTTTATTTTATTTATTAATATTTGTACGGATTTAAAATTTCGTATTGTACGTCGCGCACGAAATTATTTTTCTTGCTCGTCGAGTGCGAATATGGACGAACGTACATATTTTTGAAATAACATTATTTTTATTATTAATGTAGATAAAAAACTATTTCTAGCTAATATTTTCAAGTTTAAGACTTTTATGAAAAGCCTTTCATTTATATAATAGATAATTTTTTTTCTATCAAATGGTAAATTGGAAAAGTATATCTATGTAAATATTATTTGTACAAACATATATTTTTCGTAATTATTTATTAGTTTATTTTAAATAAATAGTGTATTTTCGAAATTAATATTATGGTATTTTTGGAAACCATATTTTGAAAGTTTCATGACAATTTAAACCGTGATTTAAATTTATGTATTTATTTAAATAATTAAATAATTAAAATTTGATTTGTTCCATTGATTTTAAACTAAGAGAATTTAATTTAAAATTGGATTTGTATTGGATTTGGATTTGATTTCATTATTCTAAATTAAGCAGAGATTTATCTACTTGGGTTTAATTTACTCCTAGTCCATATCTAAGTGGGAATTCCCACATCCTATAAATATAGGCAGGTACTCCTCCACATTATTCATCTTTCCATGAATTCCTCCACAAAATAAATTCCAAAGCCAATCAAGTGCCTCGTGTCCGTGTCCGTGTTCCACGTCCCAATTTCTTATTCCAATGTTATTACATATACATTATTTCTCCGTGTCGGACACAACCCCGAGACAAACAACCACGACAAATCCCTACTTTCTAGCCCTAAACCCTATCTCCTTCCCTGCCTTCCCTGAACCCAGCCCCGCCATTACTGTCCGACTCCAACACCCGACCCCCGCCATGGACAAACCAGCCACCAGCCCTGCTCGACCACCAACCCGACCTCTCCTGCTCTCCTTTGTTCACCAACCCAATGCCACAGCCACCACCGCTACTGCCATCACCTCCTGCCACCACCGCCGGGCCACTCCGGCCGACCACCAGCAACCACAGCCCCACCACGCGCTCGACCAACCCGTCCCTCAACACCACCACCATCACCACCCTCAGCCTAGACCGATCCCCGTCCACACCGCAACAACCCCGGACTCCCGCACCACCACCATGGACTACCATGGCCGGCGCCGCCACCCAAAATACACCCAACACCAGAAAAACAAATAAAAAGGAATTAAAAACCCATAACCCAACCCACCTCGCCGGAGCTCCGCCGGCCGAGTCCGCACCCGCCGCCGCATCTCGCGCCTGAGATCTCCATGAACCGCCTCCAGCCGCTTCCCAGCGAGCCGCCCCTCGCCGCGTCTTCGCCTCCGCGCCGTCAGCCCTAAGCCACCCTCCTCCGGTCGCCCTCTCCGCACCCACGCCTCCTCCTCCTAGGCCCTAGTCGGCCGGAGCCACACCACCGCCTCCACCTTGCCATCCCTACGACCGCGCCTGCAGGCCACCGCCGTTCCGGCTCCTCCACGCCGGTAGACCAGCACCGGCCGCCGCTCCTTTCCCCCTCTGCCTCGGACTCCAGCACCGCCGGCCGACCCGACCCCTAGCCCTTGCCGCCTCTCGTTCTCGCCACAGCGCCGCCGAGTCATCGGCGAGACCCCCGACCTCCGCCCTGGCCGCCGGAGTAGTCGAGCCCAGCTCCCGACCGGTCTCCGCCCCCTCTCCCCATCACTCCCGCTCGATCTCTCTCTCAGCTCACTCCCACTTCCCTCTTCTCCTTCCCCTGTCCTTTTCTTCTTCTTCATTTTTTTTCTTTCATCCGATTTTTTCCACTACTCTCTCTCACCTCTCTTTCACATTCTGGTTGACCCCTTCTGTCTCGTGCAAATAGAAAGAGGACAGCAGCATGTATTTGTTTTTTTTATTTACTTTTTATTTTTATTTTATTTTAATTTACTCTTACGTTTTGTTGTTTAGTTAATTATGTTATCATATTATCATTTATTATTATTATTATTATTATATGCATTATACAAATAGTAGAGAGTAAGGTTTGAGTGAGTAGTTATTAATATTATGTTGCATTCTTATAACAGTACATATGTGGAAGTATAATATTGTTTTACTATTTAGTAATATCATTATTAGTTTTATTATTTTTAAAGACAAATATACATATGAGTTCCTAAAAAAAAAAAATTATTACAGTATTTTTAGATATTTTCAAAATATGTCCTTTAGCCAAAAAATGTATTATGATAATATTATATTTTAACCCTAAAACGATTTTCTAAATTTTCATGTTTTATCTACAATTATTTTAGCTAATAAAATATAGTTTTCAATGACTATAATTAGTTTTCTCAAAATCATATATTATTATTTTTCTTTGATTTTCCTCCTGTCCGTGACCAATCCTTCCTTTTCCTATTCCCTCGCTCATTTCGAGACTACCTTGTGACCATCCTAACCAATTTGACCGTCCTGGACCCGATGGAACTGTCCGTGTCACTACCCGAGGTCTTCTTGTACAGTTGTTGCACCAAAGTTGCAGATCGTGCCACCATGATTATCGCAGCACACCGGACGTTAATACCAGACAAGACACCTTGCCATTAGCTGTTTACTTATTTTAGCTCATATTTCATGCATGTTCATTATTTTCTTTATAAACTGTGATACGTAGCATAACTGTTAGAATTTACTGTTCAGTTTCCTGCTGTGTATTATTTTTCTTACAAATTAAACATAGATTTAAGGGACCACCTCGTGTGTTGCATTCATTGGCCTTGACACGTTGTAAACACGAAGTTGTGTGTCGCATGTAGAACACGGAAGTGCGTGATTGGCTGGCCACCAGTACGTACAAGCCGTACGATAGGAATAACCGCTAATAGAGGTTGCATGCTAGTTTGACTTAGCGGTTATAGTGGTTGTGTTGTGGATGCAACACAGTAGGCATTGGGCGGGGAGGACAATTCCTTAGCGTATGGGCTTCGATGCACTTTTCTTGTGACCCGGACTCTCCGCTGGAGATACGGGATTGATGACCCAAGATTACTGACGGCCACTGACGATTCTGCGGAACGTCATACTCTTCCTGCTGGGACCTCTGGTGCCCAAGAGGGGACTATGCCGATCCTATTTAGACAGGGCCCATGCGTAGAAAGGATTGTTCTTAACAACATTTCACTTAGAATGGTAGGCTACCCTATCCGTTAGGTACGAGTACTTTTGGTTTGGGTACTTGTATCTGACCGTGGCTTGGAACAATAACTTGTCACGAATTAGTTCGTCACATCTTGTCCTTGTTTGGTTGTAAGTGTGACTTACTGCTTCGATGAGAAGGTATTGAACCTTGTTGGGGTCCGGATACCATATCGGATTCTTAGCATGGAAAGATACGTCGCCGTGAATTAGTTTACCATCTCCTGTCCTTGTTTGGTTGGGGGGATGGTACGCTCGTTCAGTATGTGCGTATTGGACCATGTTATAAATTCGATTTACTTATTTATTGAGCAATATTTATTCAGTTTATATGGCATGCTATTATGTGTCTTGTTACGTCCCTCTGAGGACCTGGTTGTCTTGTCAGGTGTGTGCTATTGTCTTTCGCAGGTGCTTTAGCTCTAGCCGTGTTCATTGCTATTTCTCGAGGATGATTGCACTTGGATCGTCTTCGCTTCGCTCGCCACTCATTTCATTTTCTATGTACTTTTCTTTATTTTGTTGGTAGTGGATTTGTCTCCGCCCAACATGTTGTATCAAGACGAATTCATTTCCATTATATGTTATCTTTTATTCATTTATTCTGTGTGGATGAGATTAGTATGGTTCTACTGCATTTTACAGCTTATGTATTTATACGAGGCTTCCATATATTGGAGTATACTTCGTATGAATACAGCTGGCATGTCTACGATCCAAGTCCTACGTATTTTGGGACTGGGGCGTTACATAATGTGAATAAGGACTGCCAGTCGTCTAGCAGTTCTGATCAAAACTATGAGGATAATTGCTTTTGATATATTTTGCACAGAGATAGACACATATTGCACACAAAAAGATATTTTTTTCACACGTATAGCAGACAGAAAAAGTAAAAAACAAAAAACATATATTTGACTTCATATTTCAAAATGATATACTTTAATGTTTACAAAATGGGTCATCCATATACAAAATGTGAAAATTTCATTTCAGTCGTAGACGTATCAGTCGATTTCGACGTCGTAGTGGCCAACCGGTAAGTCTCTTGGCTCCTCCATCTTCAACAGTCACAAGAACTATGTTGTTTGCACGTCCAACTTCTTGGCACCAATTTAGCGCACCTTCGCTTGATTCAAACCACATATCGGTCCAAAATAAATGGCCTACATCGCCAATTGGAGCAGCTACCTCGATACCGAAAGATGATAAGTCCTACAATATAACTTAAAGTTAATAAAACTAAATAACACAACACCAAAAATGTGCAAACTGCTGCCAAAATGTAGGACTGCAGAGGGAAAGGTAGTACTTGCAATAAACTGCCACCACTCTGGCAGTTCTTCTGGTCTAAAGGACTGCCGCGGTTTTGGCAGTCCTGTATTTAGAGGTGGACTGCCAGAGTAGTGGCAGTCCTGTGTGTCACAATCCCGAATTTCATCCGACATGAATGTTAAAATTTTCTTACCAAGAGTGCATCCGAAGCAAAAATGTGTTCTTCGAACATAGCGGGACGAGAGTCTACAACATTCGATGACCCGGGTTCTTCCATGTTCCTTTTTTCTAAATTAAACACATATAAATCATAATTTATATGTAAAATTATTGTTGGAAAGTCTACAAATATATTAATTAGATCACATACCCATTAACGGAAGAAGTCGATGACACTATAAATAAAATTTGCACCAAAAATCTTCACAATGGCTTGGTTGGGAGAAAATTTGGGTTAGGGTTTACAATTTTAAATTTTGAGGAGAAGAAAAGAGTAGAGGGAGAGAAGAAGAGTTGTGAAATAAAATGAAATTGGTATTTATATCATTCTTTGGACTAGCCCCAAGTAAACAATTTTGATGGCAAACTTGTAGTTTTTTCCAAAAATTTTGAAATAGCCCCTAGTAATAGATGTGGTGCCCTTAGAAAAATCCTTTTTCTTCTAAGCTATCAAAGAAATCCGCCAACTATGTAAGCAAGTCATAAACTTTCCCCCGATAAGTGATAAATGATTAATTTTCAATACTCAACACTGGATAAATTCCCTATTTTGGCATATGAATCTTGACACAGGTACTTCATATCAAAAGGACAGTCCAGTAATCTTAATAGCACATCTTCAAGATTAACTTTAGATTAAAACATCGCCGACTAATATACATGATCCTTATGCTTTGTTTGAAGGAAAATAAACTCAAACATCAGATGCGAATAGTTATGAACAAATTGAAATGTCACCGAACTCGTGTAGCTCTTGTGGTTACCGAGGAAAGGTATAAGATCCTAGCTGGAAGACGGAAGACCATTGGATCGAGCCACGGAGGCGTATTATTCCTTCCATTTATAATAATGGTGGAAGTTGAGAATAATGGATCCAAAAGACATACAACGCAGCGTGCACAAAGTTTCGTACGTATCGTCGGACGTCTAAAAAAATAACTTGAAATGTCGCCTCGTAAGCCAAAACTTTACAAAAGTTGCAAGGATGGACATTGGTAATGTCAGACAGCAAAATTTTTTTTAAGAGAATCAACGACGGTGTGCAATTTATCTTTCATCTCTCCCGCCGCCTTTCATCAGCCCCTGTCGTCAAGATATAGAACTTGCTTACAGATTAGTCAGATCGCGTGAAGTAATTAACGACAAGAAGCACGGAGAATGTTGGCATTATAAACCCACTAATCAAGAAATCAGAACAAATTGTTTCTAGGCTTTAACAGTTACAGAATTTTTATGTTTTTAACAATCCCAGGCATAATCTTATTCTCCATTTGGGTACAGTTGAAGTAAAAGATGAGACAAATGTGACACTGTTGTTGCACAAACACTGCAAAATGGTGCACGTATCTGTATTGTGTTTCGTGTCTGTATTTGTGAAACATAGATAATTTCCTTTCTACCTATTTGAAAATGTTCCCGTATTTTGTATCATATTTGTGTCTGTATCCATATCTATACTTGTGCAACATAGGTGAAATGCATAATTAAAGTACCTTTTAAAGCACCTAAACCTTACACCAGCATCATATTCAACTCTAAAGCTGCTTAACATTGTGTAATTAAATAGTCTCCAATATGCACAATATAGTTGACATTGAAATTGAATAAGTTGAAGAAGAAGCGACTCTGAAAGAATTTGGGCTGGTTTGGTTTTGCTGATGCTTTTCAAAAAGCAAGCAGCAGCAGCCTCCCCAAATGAAATAGCTTACCAAAAATGTTACACTTCAATATCCAGAGACAGCTCTATATCTGACTGAATAATTGACTCAAAAATGTTGCATTTTAACTGCAATTCAAAGAAAGACGATGGATGCATAGGAAAGCGTCTTTGGTTCTTGAGGATGCAGTAAGAAACATTTATTATACTGTTGTGGCATTCTGTGCAGGTAACAAGGTGATGGAACTGTACAGGTTTCAGCTTGGTAACATTCTTATGCAGAGCTTTGTTCATGGAATGGGTATTGGCTTTGCCTTTGGCTTCTCGCAGTTCCTTCTATTTGCCTGTAATACAGGAGTTGATCTGACTCCGGGGCAGAAACAGAGAATTGCCATTGCCCGAGTGGTACTGAAGAATGCACCCATCTTGTTGTTGGACGAGGCCAGCTCCGCAATCGAGTCAGAGTCTAGCAGGGTGGTGCAGGAGGCCCTCGACACCCTGATCATGGGAAACAAGACGACCATTCTTATTGCACATAGAGTAGCGATGATGAGGCATGCGGACAACATTGTGGTTCTCAATGGAGGCCGGATAGTGGAGCAAGGCACACCCATGATTCCTTGGTGCAGGTTTGTATGTCCGCGGGTTGATGCAGCCTCATTTCAACAAGGGCCTCAGGCGGCTAGTGTAGGTGGTTTCGTCTGACGATTTCGTGTAAATTGTTATGTAACTAACAAGTAGAGTGGTCAAGATCTCTCGCTCACCCGTTCATCGGTTGTCGATGTGGATAACCCACCCAGTTAAGGATTGCCGTCTTATGAATGGGAGCGCGACACGACGAGTGAAAGAAGCACTGGTGACTGGGTTTGTAACATGATTGAGGTCGTAGGGTCTTATGGGTGTTTGATAGTTGATAGTTGAAACTGTTCAGAATGTAGAGTTCACAGTAGTGGGATTTGGGAGGGTGGTGGCTTACACTAGAGAAGTGTTGTGATACATTCTTTCTGGAGGCATGTGTTTCATTTCAGGGGGTGTCTGCCTCGATGTATTGTATTAATTTGTTAAATTATAGGTGGTGGTTCTGTGTGAAAGGCTGTTTAGATAATGAAGTACGCCTCTTGTCTCTTGGTGTTTGATATCCTCATTATAGTGCTAGGAAATATTTAGGGGATGTCTGCCTCGATGTATTGTATTTAGTTTTGGTCATGACAAAATTGAATAATTCAAGTCATAGCTATTACATATTTTCATTTAGTTTTAGGATATAATATTTAAAATTTGCATTTAAATCGTCATTTTGGACGGTCAGTCAAGTCGATTGTCAGGAGGAGATTCAAACCCTATTCTGTCTAATAATAAACATAAATACAAAATTTTAATATTATATGAGATCTTAAAACTAAATAATTCTTTTCTTTAACTATAGGCATGGTACAAAAATTCTAACTAAAGTAACTTATACTATCTCACGACAGGGGCCGGACCGTGCCCTGGGATTGGTTCGGTAAGCGGCAGGGCGGTTGAACCCACTACTAATTCTTGTCTGGTTGGTTCCCTTCGTCCACCCTACTCCCTGTGCGGCGTGAGCCTAGCCCATTCGCCCTGACGGATTTGGGCCGTTCCACCCGATTCAAGCCCTTTAAAAAAGGAACAACCAGCAACATAAATGTCACATCCCGAAAATAGAACTATTAATAGTTTCTTTCCAAGTAGATCAAAATCAATTTGTTGAAACAATTTTACTAAATTATATATCACACATGATCAGTGAGATGGAGTCTTAGATCCCAATACACAAAATTCAATACCTAAAGTTGCATAATGCAATGAAGCAAAATAAATTTAAATGAAAAAAAAAGGATAAAGACAAGAATTTTAAAGAGACACTATGAAAGTTCTTATGGAAAGATACAACTGATACTAGACAAACATAGTTAAGCACTGGTGCTCAAGGATCATTTTGACCATTTACTTATTTGTCTGTTTGTAACAAAACTTAGAAAAATATATTATTTGTGATGAACAACCTTTCACATTTGGTAAGAGTTAAGAATGTTAGTCCCGGGGCTTGATCAAAGATGATAAAACAGATGCAACAGAGATCTACGTAGATACGAAAAACCAAATAGCCAGATTACAATATGAAGGAGGAAAATAAAAAAGAGAAGATCTCTCGTTCTTCCTTGCAAACGTGTTGCAATTGGGACAGAACGAGTTACAATAATCTAGAGAAAGATGAGATGAAGAAAAGTTGCTGGGGTGTCAAAACACCGTTGCTCGAAGCAAGATTCGCCCCACACGAATTGCTTCCAGGAACCAGCAAGTTGAAGAACTTATGGACCGCTCGAAGTCACCTCTGTTCTGACTCCTCGGATGGACTTACAATGGCGGCAGCAGCCCCTCTCTCCCTCTCTTTTCTGACTTATATAATTCGTAGTACCCACAAAGGAGGCCAGAAGAGAGTATATATAGAGAGAGGGTGGAAACCCTAACCGCCTTTTCAGTTATGGAAAGATTGAATTAAATCCCACAAATATAACAATGAAATTAATTCAAATCTTATGGAAAGATTGAATTAAGTCCCATAAAGATGGCAACGAAATTAATTCAAATCTTATGGAAAGATTGAATCAAATCTCACAAAGATGGCAACGAAATTAATTCAAATCCCACAAAGATAGCAACAAAATTAATTCAAATCTTATGGAAAGATTGAATTAAATCCCACAAAGATGGCAACGAAATTAATTCAAATCTTATGGAAAGATTTAATTAAATCCCACAAAAAGTGGATCTGAATTAATCGCATTGAATCAGCCTTTCCATAACTGACTTGTAGTCTGCACAGTCAGCCTGGTGCGAGTCCATGAGCCCATGAGCCCGAGTCCGAGCCCGAGCTCGAGTCCGAGTCCGAGTCGCTAAGCCCCTTTGGGGCTTAGCTCCAAATGGAATTAATCCAAGAGAATGACAAAAGCATTAATGCTTAATCCTTGGAGCCTTATTCTTACCTCCTAGTAAAATCACCCACATGGTTCCCTCCTTAGGGTCACCATCCCATGTGCATCTCTCAACAACACAACCAAGTATATATGTTGAGATAACTCATGGTGCATTTCCGATGTGGGACTAAACTTTTACAAGGCATGTTGAGAGCATGCTCTCTCCATGTAAAAAAAGCACCAACAATCCCCCACATATCACAACATATATATGTGTCCAGGGTTGAGCGTTCCCCACAGTAACTGTCCATTTTGCATTAGGATAGATGTCGATGACGACTTGAATCTTCCCGCATGGGTTAAATAACAGTGTTATACAAGAATGGACTACGCCTTGAATTCTGTACCACAATTATAATTCTTCCCACTCACAAAGTGTAGTTACGTGTGCATCTGGATGCACATTAAAGGCCCTGTGCCAGCCTGGTTTCAGTATATAATTTTGGGCGTCTACAAGTTTACCCTCAAGAGATGGCCTGATATCTCTTCCATACACTATAGGTGAATTTTTTATTAAAGAGACATGGCATGAAGCCTTGCACTTCCTTGCGGTGCTACGCCGCTATGACATGGCCTGAAGCCGAGGCATTACCCCTACCTGGAAACCTCATCGTAGTGTCATACTACTGTAGCATGAGGTCTCAGCCTCTTTGTAGTGCCAATCTACTCAGCATGAAGCCTAAGGCTTCCTTGCGGTGTTACGCTGCAACGACATGGCTTGCAAGGCCGAGGCTTTACCCCTACCTGGGTACCTCATCATGGTATCGTACCACTGTAACATGGGGCCATCCTCCCCTTTGTACTGCTGTCTACAACTCTTTAATTACGTCATACAGCATTAGGCTACCTGCCTATTTGCGGTGCTACGCCGCTATGACTTGGCTTGCAAAGCCGAGGCATTACCCCAGACCTGGGAACCTCATGGTGGAGTCACCCCACTATAGCATGGAGTTTTACTCCTTGTAGTGCTGCTCTACCGTGCTTCCTGTAAAGCACACCAGGCATTCACTCTGCCTGAGAACTCATTAAGGTGTTTAAGCCAACCTTCGACAGGATCTGTTTTTTTCACAGAAAATACATAGTAGACAACAGTGGTTATGGATCCGTATCCCTTCCATGTTCCAGAGAACAAGTACCCACTGTTACCTGATAGTTTTCCAGTTAGTGAACCTCCTTTGAACCAAAAGTTAGATGCCTAGTAGATTTCTCTTTGAACTAATAGCATAAAACTTTATGGTAGGATTACAAAGACACACTATCAGAATGCCTTCAAGCCCATTTTATAAGCTGTGTCATCGACCAACTGGCGCTTGAGGCCATTTTTGAATGGATCTGTCAGGTTCTCCTGACTCCGAACATCAATCACTGCAATTATACCTCTTTTGATAAGATCTTGTACTGCCCTGTGCTTCAACCGCACAGTCCTTTTCTTTCCGTTGAAGAGGTCATTTGATGCCACCGTCGCAGTCGCCTGGTTGTCACAGTATATCGGTATCGCCGGTATCTTAGCCCCAACCACTGGAAGATCATACATGAGCTCCCGAAGCCATTCTGCTTCATCTGTTAAGTGCATAAAATTCAGATTCCATAGAAGAACGAGAGAGTATAGTCTGCTTCTTCGACTTCCACGATATAGCAGCGCCACCCAAGAAAAAGACATATCCACCTGTGGATTTCTTGCTTTCCACTTTTGAACACCAGCTAGCATCACTGAAGCCTTCCACTACTGTCGGATACCCGTTGTAGTGCAGTGCATATGTCTGAGTCTTCTTGAGATATCTCATCACCCGCTTCACAGCTTTCCAGTGCTCAACCCCTGGGTTGCTTGTGAACCCTCAGCATTCCCATGGCGAAAGATATGTCAGGCCTTGTGGCAGTGGTTGCGTACATTAAACTTCAGATAATGCTAGAATACTCCAGCTGCCTGACGCTTTCCCTCGAGTTTGGCTTCAGCTTCTGATTTTGGCTTCAGCTTCTGATCACACCTGTATGGCGTATCGATCCATGGAAGATCCTTATACCCATAGCGTGTGAGCATCTTCTCAATGTAGTGAGATTGTGACAGCGCTACTCCAGTGTCTGTCCGAATGATCTTTATGCCCAAGATGACATCTCCATCCCCCGAGTCCTTCATACTGAACTTGGTTGAGAGAAACTTCTTTGTCTCCATGACACAGCCTATATCCGTCCCTAGGATTAGCAAGTCGTCCACGTACAGACAAACAATGACTCCTCTTCCATCAGCGAACTTTGTGTAAACACATTTGTCCGTCTCGCTGACTCTGTAGCCGTTTGACCTAATAACTTTGTCAAACTTCTCATGCCACATCTTGGGAGCTTGCTTCAAACCATACAATGATTTCACCAACTTGCAGACTTTGTCTTCAAGACCTTTGACGACAAATCCATCTGGCTGTTGCATGTAAATCTCTTCGGTCAGCTCCCCATTCAAGAATGCTGTCTTTACATCCATCTGATGTATCACCAACTTATGTATGGCTGCTAGAGCGATTAACATCCTGATGGTGGTCATTCGAGCTACTGGAGCGTACGTGTCAAAGTAGTCTATCCCCTGTTTCTGAGAAAATCCTTTGGCTACCAGCCTGGCCTTGAACTTGTCAATAATTCCATCTGCCTTCATCTTCTTCTTGAAGATCAATTTACATCCGATGGGCTTTTCTCCTTCAGGTAGATCTACCAACACCCATGTGTTATTGGAGGTGATAGAGTCAAACTCCTCATTCACTGCCTCCTTCCAGAAGATAGCATCTCTGGTCTTCATCGCCTCATCATAGGTAAGCGGATCTGCTTCCACATGATAGATGACAAAGTCATCTCCGAAGTCTTTAGGTCTTCTCGCTCGTTTTGCTGACGGCTCTGCGAGTTCTGGTACAAGAGTTGTTTCATCAACAACAGCTTCTTCTTGGACTACTGGCCCATATGAGATTTCAGTCTCATTTGTACCTACATCATTTTTTGAAATGTCCGAAAGAATAATGTTTTTGTCTTTTGTAAACTAGTCTTCAAAGTATTCAGCATCGCGAGATTCAATGATATGATTTGACTCAATATCAAGAAATCTTCGAGCATCACTCTTTTCGGCATACCCCAAGAAGATCGCCTTCTTAGTCCTTGTCCCCAGCTTCTGAATCTTCAGATCTGGAAGCTTCACATACGCCAGACACCCCCACACTCGAATGACATTCAAGTTTGGTCTGACTTTGAACCAGAGTTCATAAGGAGTTACGTCCGAAGTTGCATATGGCACTCTATTCAGAATAAAAGTGGCCGTTAATGCAGCTTCTCCCCAGTAGCATTTTGGAAGACCTGCAGTAAGCAGCATTGAATTCATCATTTCTGTTAATATTCGGTTCTTCCTCTCTGCTACTCCGTTGGATTGAGGAGAATATGGAGCAGTAGTCTCGCATATGATTCCATGTTCTTTGCAGAACGATGCGAAGTCATGAGACCTGTACTCTCCACCTCGATCACTTCTCAACCTCTTGAGTTGTTGTCCAGTCTACCGTTCAGCTTCGGCCCTAAACTCTCTGAACTTCTCGAAAGCTTCGTCTTTAGTCTTGAGCAAGTAGACTAACGCGTATTTTGAGAAGTCGTCGATGAAGGTTATGAAATACTTCATCGCGGCCTTCGTGGAGAAATGTTTGAAGTCACAAATATCGGAGTGTACTAACTCCAGAAGATATGTGCTTCGATTGACCCGATGAAAGGGTTTCCTTGTGATCTTCGTCTGAGCACATACTTCACACTTCTCCACCTTACCCCCACATTTGGAGATAAGTCATAGACTAGACATTTTGTTAATTCTTTTACAATGAACATGTCCTAGTCTATTATGCCACAACTCAAGAGAATAATCAGAAAATACAAATGTCATCAAAATGGTTGACAAGCTGAATTTTAAACATTCCTTCGGTTTGATAAGCCTTCCTGAAGTATGTTCCCTTCTTGGACATCACCATTTGACCAGCATTGATGTCCATCCTCAAGCCTACATTGCAGAGCAAGCTCCCAGAGATCAGGTTCTTGGCAATCGCCGGAATATGCTTCACACCTTGAAGCGTCAGAGTGTTCCCAGAAGTGAGTTTCAGCTCCACAGTCCCGATCCCCAGAACTTCAGCTTGGGCCTGGTTCGCCATGACAACCTTCTCAGATATCGGCTGGTACGTGACGAACCATTCGTTGCCAAAACAGACATGACAAGTCGTACCAGTGTCTATCCACCAGTCAGAGTCAACCCCCACAGTTGTGACCTGTGCGATCATAGCAACAATGTTAGAAACCAATGAAACCTTACTAGGCTCACATTTCTCTGATTATTTAGGCTTGGATCTGCATTCACTCTTGTAGTGGCCTTTCTTGCCATAATTGAAACAAGTCACTTGGGACTTGGACTTCTGTTGCTTGAATGAAGGACCCTTCACTTTTAGATTGGTGAAGTCCTTCTTCTTGTGATGAGAAGCCGCCTACTTCCCCTTGGGATCTCTCGTCTGCACAGCCGGGTCTCACCACTTTAGAAGGACAGGTTACACCACGTTCAAAGCCTTGAAAGAAGTCTTGCTGACTCTACTGCTTGTAATGAAGTGAATATTCGGTGATCATCAAGAAAGAGTTCGTTTTCCATTCCAGGTCCGGATGGAGGACTTGTTTTCTCACTCGGGTGGGTCTCACATTCTTCCGCGAGAAGCAAGGTGGAGGATATAGTAAACCAATTCACATGCCAAAGAGAGGAATCCCACAAGGGCGATTACGGAACCTTCCAAGTCCTATCATTTCATTTAAGACGTCATTTCTACGCTTCGAGTGTCGAGTTGATGAAGTAAGGACTAGAGGAGAGAGAGAATGCCTTCCCGCTCGGGCCCTAGGACTCCAATAGGTCCTTTTTTCCCTTGAGCGAATGAGTTTCCGAAGTCCAATTTAAGCAAGAGATTCGAAATAGCGGAAGGCCGATTCAAACGGCAAGTACAACAACTCAAACGAGCCGTCGACTCGAAGAGTTGTGTCGACCCGATGAAGTATCGATGCGAATCGATGCAAGACTTACAATGGCCTGTCAAAGATGAATCCAGACTTAGACTATCAAAGGCGCGCTCGAAGTATCGCTCGGCCGATGCGAACATCGCTAAGGTGGGTGGCTCCGATGAACCCGTCTTTGCTTAGCCTAGACACATAATAATACGGACACTATCACTGAAATCGCTAGGCGATAACACCGCGCATGCTAATAATTGACTCAACGCACCTAGCTAAGGGAATAATCCCATCTTGTATGCTTGTATAGAATATGGAAAGGAACATGGAAAATATGAGAACTCTCGTACCGCGCTCCTCGCTCGTGCTAAGGCACAAGCTTACTTTCGAGCACCTTATGCGTTCAACAATAAAACAATAAATAGTTTACAACAATGAAACGGGAAGACTATCAACATAGTCGTTCCGAGTAGAGTATAGCAACATTGAAAGACTATGGGACCGATGGGTCGCCAAGGCGACTCCCGCACGGGGAGTTGCATAATGTGTGAATGAAAGAATAAATGGATAAGTGAATGAATGAACCAACGAATGAAAGAATGAATAAAAGATAAGAAAGAAAAGAATGGTTAGCGGCAGGTGTGACGGGCACGTGCAACGGGACTCGCTACCCGCGCTGCACGGACGCCAACCTGGTCGATAACGTAAGAAGGCTAAGGGTTAGCCTATGGATCAGAGACAGCCGTTAAGTTAAAAAGACAAGTTAATACGAAATGGTCATGGACAAACGGCACGGGCGAGGGGTGGCGATGCCGTGGCCGTGAAGAAAAGGGATTCTGCGGCATGATCAAAGGAGGAATATGCCGGCCTAGGCGGAATCAAAAGGGGCTTACGGGCTGCCTGGGAGGGCTTGGCTACCCGGGGGATGTAAGTATGGGATATTTCAAGACACTATCAATGTGTACCAGCCGCACGCTCTAAATAGTTACAAAATACCAAGGGAAAAAGGGTCCAAAATGGCTTGTGGTGCCAGCGACCGGTGCATATAGAGTTAAGTGGGCTTTGCTGGTGGCAATCCACGTGCAAGTCCTTGCATTGAAATCAAAGTAGTCTAAGTTAACTAAATGAAGTGCCTTCTGAACAGGCTTGAATATGACACACCAAACGATCTAGAGTACTTCGGCAAAGGAAATACGCCTACGACGCGTTAGAATCTAAGGCAGGAACACGCCCTTGGCACTGAATATTTACGTGAATCATGTAGAGTTAAAAATATATGAATTGTTGACTAACTTGGTTTACATTGAACAGGGAAGGCCGGACGGTAAGTATGGGTAAGTCATGCATATATTTCCATGTAAAAATTGGCAACACGAGATAGGTTATGAAATATGCATGAAACTGATCCTAAGGCAAGATTAGAAAGACAATGAATGATAGACGGTGCACGAAAGTAAATGGAACGTGTTTGGTAATGATAGCGTTGTGGGCGAGCTAGCCTCTCCACCAGTGCATAACAATGTACTGATAACCCCACAGTCTGCTTGCAGGAAGCAGGAGAAGTCGGCGGGTGCAAAGCTTCCATCGAACGTGCTAAGGCGCAGAGCTATCTCTGGAGCCTTGGAGCATTGCAAGGAGCTGAAGCACCATATACGGGACATAATGTATCGGAACATCGTCATGAATCATTCCATATTGTAAGCCACTTGGCACGCCTTTTATGTTTCAGAGAGAGAGAGAGCTTGAGCGATTTGTAATATCGGCCTAGCACCGCTTGTAAACTTCTTGAAAATCAATAAAGTGTTTGAATTCGTTTCAACTTGTGTTCATTTACTTTCTGCTGCAAATGGGGACACTCTGTGCGACTCTGTGGCCTAGCTCAAATCGGCCGTTTCTGGAATTAGCCTTGCACGGGCGCAACCTAGGCCCGTGCGGCATCACGCCTTAGCGAGGACGATCGCTCTTGCGGGAGCGGGGCATGACAGATTGGTATCAGAGCACGGCTTCACGTCCTTGGACTTTATTTCGATTTCTCAGTTTTGAAAGCTCGGTTGCAAACAAAAGAAGTATACGCTCTCTCTCGTTGTGTCTTGGGATGTTCCATACAATAAGTCTAATATTTTCAAAAGCTCGTACAAGTACTCGGTTGAACGGGATCGATAGGCGAAGGCCTTTGTGCCGAACGATGTTAAACATGACTCGATAGAGAACACATGCTAAGTTAACAAGTCGCGTGCATGCCCAAATAGTCCTACGTCGATATTAGCAAGTGAGCGTGTAAACTTGAATATAGCCCGTACGGGATGGTTATGAGGCACAACTTAGTCCGTGTGTCGCACACCTCGACTTTTTGGTGCAATCGAGTTGCGAGCGATACCAAGTAGCGCTCGGTCGAGAACGAAGCTACACTTAGAGTGTATATCGATAGGAACGCTATCGAGTTCACGCTTAGACGTGCACGAAAGATTGATTTAGATTTTGAGGAACGGGCGAACGCACGATAGAACATATCGAATGGGAATCGAATGGTCTCTTGATGAATTATAGAATGGCTTGAACCCGAGTGGTGTATATGAGAGCTCCGAAGAATGATAAGAGTGAGTGTCGATGACTAGTCGAGTGGCTCGAACCCTGAGTGGTGTATGGACATTATAGAAATTGTTTGAGCGAGACTACAAGATATACGGATAGAACGGGTATGTCGGCGAGGCGATGCGATCGCACAAAGCCTTAGAATGCGTCACGTTTAGTTGATCGTGACTTCGAATGTCCCGAACGAGATGTCGTTCGGACAACTTATGAATGGGCAATGCAAGTTAGAAAATGGTTCGGAACGATGAATGAAAATGAATGGACTTGATCGAGGAAAACTTAGAGGATCACGCGCACGATTTTGGATTGATTCAAATAAATTGTGACTTGAGTTTGGACAACGATCTTGAAACTAGCTTGAGGAATAGCGATCAAACTTGATCATGAATATCGAGGAAATTGTGGAATATCCAACTCGGACAACAGCATTAACGCACGACTCGAAATCGGTTGCAAAGGAAGATCGTCAGGTTACGCATATCATCGATGGTATTGAGGCGTATCAAAGATTGATATGCGATAACTCGGGGGTACTCTGACTCGGCAAATGACGATCGTGCAAATGACATTGTCCCATTGGATGCTATACTTGGGATGTTAAAAATGTGTCGAGGAAAAGATAGATTTAGCTCGAGGATTTTCTAGTTGAACGTATGACGGTTAGACTATCGAATTGATTTAGCTTTGATAAAAATATGAATGCTTGGATTTGCTTCGTTGACAACCACAACATTGACGTTCTTGTCTTATACGAGCGCAACTCCAGCCTCGTACATGCGTCATGCCGGATTAGGACGATCACTCCGCGTGAGCGCTGATATGGTGATTCATACAGCGGGAGTGATTGAACTTGGATGGCGTGGCAATTTGATTGCTTCGACTTGTGGTTTGACGCGAAGGTGGACTCGAGAATGAATTTGTGTGCTTGAAGAATTGAACTTGAGGATTGAGTAGGTCCAATCCGCGTATCGAGAATGGGTTAGTCTAAAACTCAAACAAGAGTTACGCCCCGATGAGAATGATTATTCCGCGGGAGCGTTGTATGGTGATTCATGAACCGCCGTGGATAATCGACTCGCGTGAGATTGGGGCGCAATGTATTGTCGAGCTGGATGACCTCGTGATCGAATACATGAATTGGTTAGAACTGGTGATTGAACGAAATTGAATATGTGCAACGTAAGTCTTGATGCGAATTAGGTGATCATGCTCGATGTTTAGAAATTTGAGTGAAACGAACTTGGGTAGAAACTTTCGTACGAGCGAACAAAGGGTTTGACCATAGGATTTGGGGAGAGCGTCGAGCAACGACCTTGTACGATGAGCCCCAAACCTAATGTGTAACTATGATCTTGTGAGCTGACCTAGCGGATAGGCGGACGACCCTATGCCGAGTGATTGAACCTGTGCGATGGCATTTATAGTATCGTCTGGACGGACGATAGACTTGGGAAAACAAGACTTAGAGTAGGACGGGGAACTGGGAGTATGCGTGAACGACGACGAGATTGGCCCCAAACAAAGGGAATGATAGGGATGGATGATGCGCAAGTAAAAGTTGGAATGACGAATTGAATCATTGGTCGGAAGACGTACTCGATGATGGTGCAATACTTGGTTTTGAATCAGACGGAAATTATTTAGACTTGGCCGACTCCGCTAAGAAGAAATCGTATTGATTTCGTTGACAAGAGCGCTTGAGAAGCGAATCGAATCATCTCGAGGACCGAGATAAACGATGTGTGATACTCAAATGAGTTCGGTTTTAAATCGAAGTTAGCAAAGCGATCGGCAAATCAAAACTATCACAAGTAGCTTGTCCGACTTTGCTAGTCGCTAAGCTTGGTTGAAATGTACGTATTTGGGGGACGCCTTGGATACGTGCACGATCCAAACTCAGCGATATGATGAACTCGAATGCAGCTGCAAGTGGGTGTTGCGATGCACATAAACGAAAGTGAGTTTGCCTCAGCCTACTACACTCGTATTTGACAAATTTCAACGCACCTCGTGCGACCGTTTCAGTCCCATGATATGTCAAAAAGTAACCGAGTCGAAGAAACACTTGAATTGAATAAGTGCCATCAACTCTAAAATAAATGAAAAGTTATCCAATAAAAATCGACCAAACGTATGCGACACGGAACTTGGAAAGGTACCGAGCATGGTTCGATGACATCAAACGATGGAGCCGTTCGATAGAATTGTCTATAAACACGATAACACGAGTTAAGGAATGGTAGGATGACCTACACTCAGGAAGTCTCGAGGACGAGACTTGTTTTGAGTGGTGTATTATGTAATGACCCGCTCCTCCCTAGCGGAACGCCGATTCAAACGGCAAGTACAACAACTCAAACGAGCCGTCGACTCGAAGAGTTGCGTCGACCCGATGAATTATCGATGCGAATCGATGCAAGACTTACAATGGCCCGTCAAAGATGAATCCAGACTTAGACTATCAAAGGCGCGCTCGGAGTATCGCTCGGCCGATGCGAACATCGCTAAGGTGGGTGGCTCCGATGAACCCGTCTTTGCTTAACCTAGACACATAACAATACGGATACTATCACTGAAATCGCTAGGCGATAACATCGCGTATGCTAATAAATGACTCAACGCACCTAGCTAAGGGAATAATCCCATCTTGCATGCTTGGATAGAATATGGAAAGGAACATAGAAAATATGAGAACTCTTGCACCGCGCTCCTCGCTCGTGCTAAGGCACAAGCTTACTTTCGAGCATCTTACGCGTTCAACAATGAAACAATGAATGATTTACAACAATGAAACGGAAAGACTATCAACATAGTCGTTCCGAGTAGAGTATAGCAACATTGAAAGACTATGGGACCGATGGGTCGCCAAGGCGACTCCCGCACGGGGAGTTGCATAATGTATGAATGAAAGAATAAATGGATAAGTGAATGAATGAACCAACGAATGAAAGAATGAATAAAAGAAAGAAAGAAAAGAATGGTTAGCGGCAGGTGTGACGGGCACGTGCAACGGGGCTCGCTAACCACGCTGCACGGACGCCAACCTGGTCGATAACGTAAGAAGGCTAAGGGTTAGCCTATGGCTCAGAGACAGCCGTTAAGTTAAAAAGACAAGTTAATACGAAATGGTCGTGGACAAACGCACGGGCGAAGGGTGGCGATGCCGTGGCCGTGAAGAAAAGGGATTCCGCGGCATGATCAAAGGGGGGATATGCCGGCCTAGGCAGAATCAAAAGGGGCTTACGGGCTGCCTGGGGGGGCTTGGCTACCCGGGGACGTAAGTGCGGGGTATTTCAAGACACTATCAACGTGTACCAGCCGCACGCTCTGAATAGTTGTGAAATACCAAGGGAAAAAAGGGTCCAAAATAGCTTGTGGTGCCAGCGACCGGTGCATATAGAGTTAAGTGGGCTTTGCTGGTGGCAATCCACGTGCAAGTCCTTGCATTGAAATCAAAGTAGTCTAAGTTAACTAAATGAAGTGCCTTCTGAACAGGCTTGAATATGACACACCAAACGATCGAGAGTACTTCGGCAAAGGAAATACGCCTACGACGCGTTAGAATCTAAGACAGGAACACGCCCTTGGCACTGAATGTTTACGTGAATCATGTAGAGTTGAAAATATATGAATTGTTGACTAACTTGGTTTACATTGAACAGGGAAGGCCGGACGGTAAGTATGGATAAGTCATGCATGTATTTCCATGTGACACTTGAAATTGGCAACACAAGATAGGTTATGAAATATGCATGAAACTGATCCTAAGGCAAGATTAGAAAGACAATGAATGATAGACGGTGCACGAAAGTAAATGGAACGTGTTTGGTAATAATAGCATTGTGGGCGAGCTAGCCTCTCCATCAGTGCATAATAATGTACTGATAACCCCACAGTCTGCTTGCAGTAAGCAGGAGAAGTCGGCGGGTGCAGAGCTTCCATCGAACGTGCTAAGGCGCAGAGCTATCTCTGGAGCCTTGGAGCGTTGCAAGGAGCTGAAGCACCATATACCACTACACCAAATAAGGTCTTTTACGGCCTGCAATTTGTGCCGTAAAATTAATTTTACGGCTCACAGGTATACCGTAAAAGCTCCAGCCGTAAAAGGGTATGAGTATTTACGGCGCACAAAAATAGGCCGTAACTTAGGTAAATGCACGCCGTAAATGAAGTTGCTAGGAAACTTTGGATCTTATTTACGTCCCATAATGTAGGCTGTAAATACTAATCTTTTACGACTCGAAGTGATGGCCGTTAAAGCATTCAATTTCTTCAATTTATGGCACACATAGCAAGTCATGAATACTTAAAATGAATACATACTATCTCACATTAATGGCCCAAAAATGCAGGTCATAAATGCTGTGTTTATGATTCAAAATGAGGGCCGTTAAAGGGTTGATGAGTTTTATTTTGTGGCTTGCAAGGCGTGCCATGATTATGGTTTTTTTAAAATATCCAGATTTGAATTGCTACAAATATAAATTATTCAACCAAAATCAAATATGACTATAATGTGGTTCTCACAGTATTTTCAACCGATATCAAACTAATTGCACATCTACATTGAGAGTATTTACTTCCAACAAGTTGCACTAAATCCATAAACATTAATAACATGATAGAAGCTTAACACAAAGCAAAAGTGTTTAAATTGGATTTCCAATAGCAAATTCATTTTCTTACTACAAGACTCAATACAAAAGTATTAAGATCAGATCCAAAATGACTGTCTTACTACAAAAGCAAAAGACACTTTGTCTTACTACAAAAGCAAAAGTCACTCTCTCACTACAGCTGGATACTTCAAGACCTTCGAAACATGCCTCCCCTCTTCTTTAAGCTTAATTACCTGAATAAAAATAAAAACAATATTAACAAATATCCATAAAGAATCTGCTGACTTGATTAAATAAAAACAATATTAACACAATAAAGATTGCAAGGCACTACTAGTTCACTTGAATTTGAATAAGAACTAATAGAAAGAGACACGAAGCAGGTCCCATGGGCTAGTGATGGGTCCGGGTTCGGTCGGGTTGCTGCTAAAGCCCGAGTACTAGATTCGACCAATTAACCACCTAGTGAAAATAGAATGTAACATATGCTTCAACTGTGCATTTAAAATAGAGTACCATATTGTTCCTTGTATGCATGACATACTACTAATTGCAAATTTCGAAATATTTAGAGACTTTAAACATTGTTGAGAATTCGTGGGCATTGTCGAGCAATGTTTAGAAAGTCATAGGACTTGAAGCAAGAAAAAAGCCAAGAGAAAACCTTCTTGAACGATGAAGATGAAGCTCAATCATTCAGAGACTAATACAAGATTAAAACAACCACAATCCTAATTTACAAAAATGATGGCAAACAATGATCAGTTTCAAACGAAAAAACATCTCATAGCTCATCATTGTCAAAACAAAACAAATATTGGTATACAATTACATATGGCTGTGTGGTATCCGTCTAATGAAGACATCCCATTTGATATTCCCTCAAACAAGGCATTAGGTGTAAACATAAATGCAGTTAACTTACTGTTGGCATCATTTGCTGTTGCAGATTTGCACTCGGTTGTACTAAAACATTAGGTACTACGCACACAAACCTATACTGCCCACTGCTGCATCTTTGCAGTTAATGACTGCTACTTTTCAGGCAGCACTGCACTTGTGATACACAAGTTTTCCAACTCTGCACATTACTCTCTTTTATACACGAATTCCCTAGCTCCTTGTTGTACACACACACACTATGCTGGAATCTCCAGCACTCCAGGATATTGGAAATGCCCAGGTTCAATAAGAAATGCCTATAAGAAATGCCCAGTTTGTACACACACAACAAGAAATGCCTATATGATAAATGTCTGTACGAGAAATGCCTATACTACACTCTAAGTACTTCATGCTGTAGATTTCCAACTCTGCACATTTCCAAGCCCTCTGAAGAAAATGGGATGAGGATTTTGCTTTCTGATGTTTGCTATAAATGGGAAAATGTTAGGGAAATGAAGTAACTTCTTCGAGTTGTTTTTTAGTTAGATTCAACACTCAGATATGGTGCTTATGGTCAAAGAACTCAAATATATTAAAGGTCTCCAGGAAAGAATATACACAATTAGGTTGTTACTTTGTGTATTAGGTCAGTAGCTAATAATGCAAGAAAAATGATTAGGATGAGTAACATGAGAGGATAAGTAGAGTTGCATATCAACTCAGGTGCAGAAAGGTAAAGATGCCAACTTCTAGTAGAATGTGGAAGGTTTGAAGGAACTTAAGAGGTCTCTTTGTATTTCATGTGATGGGAACTTGATAAGAGTTAGATCTGTTGAAAAATTGATAGCTAGTGTAACATATATGGAGATATCCCCCGACGAGCTTCAAACCCAACTAGTTTATCCTTTCACATTGAATTTCTGTAGCCAATAAATACTTGCACTTATTATCAAGGGCTTATCAAATAAAACTACTCAAGAATTAAGATATAAGAGAGTGTGTTAGGGAGAAATGGATAATATTATCCCAACCTACTTTACTATAAACCTAACATTATGGAGATATCTAACAAAGTATCATCCAAAGGATCCATATTTACATGCACCTTTAATTAGGGGGATAGCCTCCCTAACCATGCCCAAAAACACATTCTTCAATATTTCGGAATTAAAAGATTATTAAATATGTATTCTCAGTTAAATCTATATCTTGCAGAACATCAAAAGTTTGAGCTTTACAGTAGTAATAATCTGTTTGCAGTAAACTAAAAAACTATAGCCCACACCAAAACTTTGGGAGAAGGGCTTTGTTGTGATTACTATTGAATAATTTCTTGAACACCACATGGCAAAGAAAGTAAATGGTTTTAAAAGTTCAAAAAACAGTACTTAGTTACGTCATAAAGAAAACACTTGAACATTTTCATAGCAATTCTTTCTACAAAAGATTTATTCATAAGCAAACCCTCTTTATAATTTATATATGCAGCAGCATGATGGGCTCGCCAGTCACCATGACTCTAGTTTTAGTTGGATAGTCATTGCAAATCACTATAATGTATTCTCTGTTGTCCGTCTTGTACAATACACGAGACATATCGTACGGTACAATAGAAAAGGTTATTGATACAGACTGTGTAGGTGTAAAATAGTACGATATGTTTTCCAAAGCAACATGATACGTCCATTACAAGACGGTTTTTTCTTTCAATGTATGCAACTTTTCTACTTCTTTGTCTATTTAGTATTTACTGAGCTTTCTTTTTCTCCTTTATTTTTTGGTTTATTTTCTTTTGGGTGTTTCATTGACCACATTTTTTAGAATGGACCTTATGGTGTTGATCCTGTTGTCATCCTTATAATGATTGCAAGTTACACGCTTAAAAGATACTTTTTTGTTCCTTATATGGTTATGTTAGTTTTCCAATCTATTTGAATGGGATAATGTATCTTACGGTAAAGATAGAATTATCCAGCACACTCATACACGATATGTATCAGGATTTGACAACGTAGAATGTACCATTAAGAAAGTTGTTAAAGTCCATGTCACCACACCAAGACTCTAGGTGCAATGACAGGGACTTTAACATGGGATTAGATAGAGCAATTAAGGTTCACATCTTGTCTGTCGCACATATTGAGCGGATTATATGTATAAATATACACGACACAGTGTGAATACTCTCAACCCATAAAACCGCCATTCCACCTGAGTGTATTGGAGTAATCTAAATATACAACCCCCATCCCTAGTCAACACTAGAATTCAGTAACGGTCGTTACTTTAAAAAAATATATAATATATAATTTTCCTGGGTCTAGCTTTTAAACAATGTTATGATTATGAGTAAATTATTTTATGTTTTAGATGTATAGGAACAGACATTTATAATAACATATGTAGTAAAGCTTGCCCGTCAAGATGAAGTTAAAGCTCAACTAATGCATGAGAGAAGACTTGGATGACAATGACAATGATTTGAGAGGAGTACAGGTAGGAGTTGCACAAATTAAATGATGAATAACAGATTACAACGATTCCTGAATGTGCAGTGAAGACTAGAGACTCAGAGTCTTCAATAAAGGAAGGTTCTTATTTCGTATCGATGGTTTAGGAAAAGGGCATGTATGACGAGATCAGCAGAGAACTTTTTTGTGACAATCGATGTACCCTACAGAAACATGTGCCAAATAAGGACCTGAATATGCCTAAAAAACAACTCTGTTATGCATAGTGGTTCTACATACCAGGATAATGAATCAGAAGGCAATAGACATGGGGATGTAAATGATACTTCACATTGCATCATCTGCAAAAGCTTCATTAGGTGCCCAGGTTGGCTCATTATCCCAATAAGAAATGTCCATATGAATCCTTTCTTTTTCCTATCAGTCAATATTAGAAATGCATGCCCAAGTCCAATAAGAAATGCCTATATGAATCCTCTCTTTTTTCCTATCAGCCTATATTAGAAATGCCCAGGTCCAATAAGAAATGCCTATCATTCAAAATTAGCACAACAAAAAATAAATTTGGGAAATGCCTATATGAATCCTCTCTTTTCCTTTAGCACACAGGTCCAAAAAGAAATGCCTATCAGTCAATATTAGAAAGGTCCAATTTAGAAATGCCCAGGTTGTCGTATTGCTATATATAATTGAATTATATATTGCTATATATAACTGAATTTCCTGTCATTGCATAACAGTTGTCATATACACACGTAGCAATTTACTTATGCATAGTTCAGCAATTTAATACGTACAAGTAGCGGGACACACATTTCACTATACTCCTCACTCACAACCACTGCTACATCAAGCATTTTGATGGAAACGTATCCATGTAAAGAGAGTAAAAAGTGGTGGACATGGTGTTAATGGAGGTGGGATTGGCACCAATGACAAGAATATGGAATACCCAACCCGAAACTGATCAAAATGTTTGAGTTGATTTCCAAACGGATAAATGTTTTGGGTGAGGTCTGGATACAAGATTCTGGACCCAGAAACTTATTGCAAAGGATATAGACATACTTATTTCTACCCATATCCGAATATTAAATAAGATGAGCTTCATACTAATATATGGGTTGACCGTAATAGCATTAATGAGTGAACCAAGTTCTTGAAAATTCTCAATTCTATCTATTGAAACCACACTATATGTAAATTAACATTTATAACACAATCATACATATTGTCATTTAAGCTTAAATTTTGATACTCGCAGTAATGGACCTAGTAGAAAGAAAAATAAATCGAGTATATAAAAAGAAGACAATAAGTACCAAGGTCCAAACCCGAATAAAATGGATAAGATTTGGCTACTTCTAAAGCTTATTAGGTTTGGGTGGGGTATATAACTCCTAAAAATTACCCAAGCCGGACATATTGCCACCCCTAGGTGTTGATAAGAACATGCCTCTTAGTAAACAAGATGATCATAAAGGGAGAAGAAGGAATTTATAGTGGTGTAACACCAAGTGATGAACAATAGGGCTTACATGGACACTCCAACCAAACTATTTGACCTGTGATTACAGTTCAATGAGTAGTAAAAAATCTACTAAATGGTTTGCTTTACTTTTTCGGTCCAAAATGTGATTAAAGCCTAACAAACCAGCTAGAGAATGCAAACATTACTAATGAAAGTGCAAATCATATATAAAATCCCCAACACTAGAAAGGATGTTAGGGCAATTCCTTGGTTGAAAGCCAGTTAAAGAAGATTGGAGTAGTAGAGGAGGTGGAACATTTAACATATCCAAATTCAGCGTACATCTTTATCATTAATACCACAATCAATAACAAAGTGAAGGTCCCTGGAGAAAAAGAGAGAACTTATGATACAGGAAGGGTGGGCGCTTCTTATTCAATCTTTACCGCAATTATGCCAAACAATGAGTGGCTCCCCTAAGGAAAATTTGAGTGCAAGGGTGCTAGAAAAGGTAATTCATTTAGTTATTCATTGTATCAGACTAATGAGGGATACCTGGGAGAACAGAAGAGGTATCACTTAAATCCATGATGTAGCAGCTGATGGTTTTATGAGCACAACTGCAAACCTAATCCAAGACAGCAGCATATGCAAAAGAAAATCAAGTAAAAAAAAAAAGTAGCAATTAAAACCAAGTAAAAAAAGTAGCAATTAAAATCAATCTCAATAAAACTCAACTCCTGAAGCTACCCAATCAAAACCAGTCTAATAAAAATATAGTAAACAAGTTTAAGCTAACATCAAAGTGAAGAACATATATTTAATTAGCAAAGCAAGAGAACTAACAACACAATTTAATACTCAAAAGTCTTACGCCCCATAGTAATAGTATGAACTATTGTTGGGATATAAACAGTAAAATCCTTTAGTACAAACAACAACAGTAAAAAACTTAAATACAAAAAATGTCCACGAAACAGTCAAGGCAAATAAAAGAATATAAGGAAACCTTTAAAACAAAGAAAGAAATTAGATAAATCACAACCCCTAGTTCGTGAAACAAATCAAAGAGAAAGAGAGGTTAGGGGTTTTAGAAGGACTTTTAATGTTGGTGGACGTTGGGAAGCAGGCAAATCAAGATGGAAGAGAACAAAACGAGGTGAAAGAGAACAAGCGTGCTACAATAACTCAGTGAGTCCGCACATCAAAGTCCATCAAAAATAGGGAGTTCAACTAAATTTCCTCGAAGGCTATTATATGTTGTGACTGGAAATATTAGTAAGGGCATTTGATATATATATAATTTAAGCAAAAAACTTACATAAATAGCAAGGTGCCGCTTTCAACAAAAGAGATGCTTCAAGTATCTGTGAAGTATTCAGCTGCTCTAAGAATACTTACAAAATAACAATCATGATCCATAAGAAGGGATTATTCAATAGTTCTTTCAAAACATAGATATTTCTAATAGTTAACAAACTACCCAGCTCTTATGATAGGGACACAATAATGATTACATAAACAATCTAGTACAATAATAGGATATACTAAGGGAAATCTCATTGACACGCAAGGAAAATATGACATTTTTGAGAATTTTATAAAACAAAAAGAATACCACTGCACTATCTAGAAAACATCAAACACATGAACCTTAATGCTTTGTAACCACTTGGCCTAATTGCAAAGGGAACAAAAAATCTATTGAAAAAAATGGTACAACAAACAGAAGATGCAAAAAAAAAACCCTAGAAGCACATGTGCAAAATAAACATCAATACAAAGAAAGAAATCAAATGATATGCCTTTACAAAATTCAAACAACCTACAAACAGAGAAAACTTTAAACCAGCAAATAGAAAAAGCAATCAAAAAGATAGACAATAGGGTTTCTTACTCAGCGAGTCACAGGGTCTCTACGTCGCCCTGATCGCACAGAAATTGACCTGGAAAAGATAGGACAAAGATTAGAAGAAATCGATCGAATGCACCGATCCAATTGATTGATACCACAACATTTTAAGAATACTCACCGATCCATGAATGCCTCAAGCCGAGGAGCTGCTTATGTCACCAATTTGCCTGACTAGATCTGGTGGCGCCTTTGAGGAATTGGATCGAACACCTACCAAGTAAAGTTTGAATCAATAAAGTTAATGAATGCTTCTGGTCGGACCAGAGCTTGCCGATGAAGACTCGTCGAGAAAGACGGTCTTCTCGGAGAAGGAATCCATCAGATCAACTATCTACGCCGATGAAGACACGTAGGGAACTCCAAGGGACCGAAGCTTACCGGAGAAACAAACCCGGACCACCAAGGGAAGGGCGGAACAAGCGCTTGCGGTCGTCCACCGCTAAAAATTTGAAGCCACCATGAAAAATAGGGTTTTATTCAGGATAGGTTTTTGGGGTTTGGACGCCAAGAAAAGGCTTTTTGGATCCGCCAACAAAAGCCTTTGAAGCCCTTATTTGGAAATTTGGAGGGAGTTTTTTCACCTTTCGCGGTGAAACTTTTTAATAGATGGCATTTTTTTGGGGATAAATTAATTAAATAGGCAGAAATTATTTATGGCGTGCATTTAGTAGGCTGTGAAAGCAATTTATAATACGGCCTACCATCGCAGGCCATAAAATAATGTGAGAACCCTATATGTTTACGGCTTGCATACATGCATGTCGTAATTGATAACATTTAACGACCCTAAATATGGATGCCGTATTAAAAAGCAAAAAAAGGGAATTTACGGCTCGCATCTATGGCGTACCGTAATATTATATCATTTGCGGCCTGCATCCAACGCGCACCGTAAATGGGAGGCCGTAAAAGCCCTGATTTGGTGTAGTGTACGGGACATAATGTATCGAAACATCGCCATGAATCATTCCATATTGTAAGCCACTTGGCACGCCTTTTATGTTTCAGAGAGAGAGAGCTTGAGCGATTTGTAATATCGGCCTAGCGTCGCTTACAAACTTCTTCAAAATCAATAAAGTGTTTGAATTCGTTTCAACTTGTGTTCATTTACTTTCTGCTACAAATGGGGACACTCTGTACGACTCTGTGGCCTAGCTCAAATCGGCCGTTTCTGGAATTAGCCTTGCACGGGCACAACCTAGGCCCGTGCGGCATCACGCCTTAGCGAGGACGATCGCTCTTGCGGAGCGGGGCGTGACAGTGTCCATCTTCTGTTGGTAACACATCTCGTCCTCAACATGGTTCTCTTGAAGTAGATCTCCCAAGCTAATGTCTAGCTTCTTTCTGAGCATCCTTGCATAGAAGGTACTCCATCCAGCAGAAAGTTTTGAGACGATCCCTCCAACGACAAACTTGTCGGAAAGGGGCATCTCTTCGTCTTCCAGTTTCTGACGCAGCTTCAGAAATTCCTTCACCTGTGGCAACATGGACTTCTCGTCCTCAAAGAGCAATTTGTGATATTTTTCAACCACAAACATCTTGCTCATGTTCCTGTCTTCTTTATACATTTTTTTACAGATTTCCATATGTCTCTGGCAAATTCCTTCTTCGAGTAGGATTCTGCCAGGGAATCCTCCATAGCATTCAGGATGAGAAGCCTGCAGATGCTATTTTTCCTTCTCCATTTGGCCTGGAGTTTTGTAGCCGTATTGATTGCGGCAGAAGACCCAGTGTCTGAAACAGAAGGTTCTTCCTCCAACAGTACATGATCAACGTCTTTGAGTTGAAGAGTTAGATAAACCTTCCTCTTCCAGACTTGATAATGCTCTCCATCGAACTTTTCCAACTTGCAGTAGTCCGATTGGACGAGAAGCATTAATGTTTTCCATCTACAAGGATCTTGTTTGAGATTTTTAGTCCCGGGGCTTGACCAAAGATGGAAAACTGATGCAATCGAGATCCGAGATGTCACACAAAAAACTTTGCAGTGATCAAACTCAAGATCTACGATGATGCAAAAAACCAAATAGCCAGATTACAATATGAAGGGGAGAAATAGAAAAGAGAAGATCTCTTTTCTTCCTTGCAAACGTGTTGTAATTGGGACAGAATGAGTTACAATAATCTAGAAAAATGAGATGAAGAAAAGTTGCTGGGGTATCAAAACATCGTTGCTCAAAGCAAGATTCGCCCCACACGAATTGCTTCCAGAAACCAGCAAGTTGAAGAACTTGGAACGCTCGAAGTCACCTCTGTTCTGACTCCTCGGATGGACTTACAATGGCGGCAGCAGCCCCTCTCTCTCTCTTTTCTGACTTATATAATTTGTAGTACCTACAAAGGAGGCTAGAAGAGAGTATATAGAGAGAGGGTGGAAACCCTAACCGCCTTTTCAGTTATGGAAAGATTGAATTAAATCCCACAATAGCAATAAATTAATTCAAATCTTATGGAAAGATTGAATTATGTCCCATAAAGATGGCAACGAAATTAATTCAAATCTTGTGGAAAGATTGAATCAAATCCCACAAAGATGGTAACGAAATTAATTCAAATCCCACAAAGATAGCAACGAAATTAATTCAAATCTTATGGAAAGATTGAATTAAATCCCATAAAAAGTGGATCTGAATTAATCGCATTGAATCAGTCTTTCCATAACTGACTTGTAGTCTGCACAGTCAGCTTGGTGCGAGTCCATGAGCCCATGAGCCCGAGTCCGAGCCCGAGCCCGAGCCGCGAGTCGCTAAGCCCCTTTGGGCTTAGCTCCAAATGAATTAATCCAAGAGAATGACAAAAGCATTAATGCTTAATCCTTGGAGCCTTATTCTTACCTCCTAGTAAAATCACCCACATGGTTCCCTCTTAGGGTCACCACCCCATGTGCATCTCTCAACACACAACCAAGTAATATGTTGAGATAACTCATGGTGCATTTTCGATGTGGGACTAAACTTTTACAAGGCATGTTGAGAGCAAGCTCTCTCCATGTAAAGAAAGCACCAACAAAGAATATTATTACTATCCAAGTAATACATTAAATTCTTGTTTCACAAAAATTTCTAGATCTACTACTAGAGTATAATCCTTTAAAATATTTAAAAAAGAAAAGGCAGTTTTGAAATAGTAGTATTTTTTTAACATTGTATATATGGACTTGTAAACAAAATTATCATTTTGTTTGTATTGTCACATTATTTTGATGCAAATGTGTTTTACAAAAATGAATTCTTTGTTTAAGAAAATTAAAATATCCCATATACTAGAACAACAATATGCGGAACAATCTTAAAAGTTTTACGTAAATTTGATATTGTCTGCCCTAGAACCAGAATGCTGGTGAGCAGGGGCAAAGCAAGGCCGCTGCATATACCATAGTACACCATTATTCTGAGATACAGTCACGATTGTATAAACATGGGGCTACTACTACAATCCAACAGTCATAAGTAGGTCAAGCAATCCTAGGTGTCGTAATCACATGCAAAAAGTAAAGTACAAGATGTATGATAATCAAACATATAAAACAGTAAAGCATTTCAAACATAATATATAGATGATCATGAAGCTAGTAGTATAAAATAAAGAACTAGCAAGAGTATAAGTCATACAGTACTTTTTGCAGTCTAGAACATACAAAAATTGTGCCATCTGTAGGCTATATGTCAAGGTCCAAAAGCACGAGCTAAGCAAGTGCTCGGAGGCAAAAAATATATACGAAAACAAGTGGGTAAAAGAAAATAAAATCCACTCAGGTACTCTGGTGCTCCAGGTGGTCACCATCAAGTAGGAGGTATGGTAGATCATGTAGTTCCTCTACCAGATATGGTCAAACAAAACTAGTAGGGTTAGACCCCAAATAACAAGTACCACAAAGAAAACAACTATGAACAAAAAACCAGCATGCAAGCATAATGAAGACATAACGAAAAGACAACATGTACAACCAAGAATATAGTAAGGTGCCCAAGGAAACAAACATGAAAGAAAACTAGAAATATGTAAGTAAACAGAAACATGTGAGCATGTACAGGATTATGTAAAGTATATAGGAATAGCATGTGAGTACATGACATGGTAACGAATAACTAGAGAACGTAGGACTATTCTAGATCCAACCCACAAACCGTAACCAAACAAGGACCGGAGTTGCAGACCATCTCCTGAACAAAACTTAGTCTCTAATCATTCACCGGCACAAGTAGAACATAGACAAGACAAGAACAAGACTAGAGATGAACAAGACATGACAAGACAAGAACAGAAATATATTCCATGCAGCAATCATGGTTAAGCAATAAGTACGGCTTGTTACATTAGCTAAATAATGATTATCACAAATTCTAGTTACTACATATGCAATTTGAGGATTTTCTATCAGTTACCTGCCCTACTGTCTTCGCAAATTATCCAGGCCCATGAATAGTACATATAGCATATGCACCACCCAAGAGATGTCCATCTGAAAGAAGAAGTAATCACACGATGGTGAGCTCATTATACATCACACAATGGCAAGTCATGTTTGTTCAATGCGATGGTGAGCTAATAATAACAAGTACAACATATGTCCTACTCAACGGTGCGTTAGAAATATACCCTTACGATGAAGAGCTCCAAATCCGTCAAGAAATCTTTGTTTAGAATCCCAAGTCACGGTATCCAGGAATTCTTTCTATACATGATACTCCCCTCGGGGATATGTAAGACTAGACATGATTGACAAGAAGCAAGACAAGAAACAAGATAAAAACCACGTTTTATAATCACTATGATCTGGAGTGCGCTGCCACGAGCCACAACAAGAATCAAATACAATACATATCAAGAATAGCCGAGCAATGTACAGTACAAGTCAGGAACATGATAGAAAATGCCACACATGATATCAATGTCTTGCTATCAACGACAAGTCAGGAGCGACATAGCGCAAAGGATACTAATGTATCCAGAAAGTGCATGACAAGAAGTGACAAGGTGCTCCATCACGTGACATATAAACAAGGTGTATGGATATCCTCGTACACCAGACACGAGTACCGCTATTAATCAAGTCCAAACAATCATCAATCATGGTAGACATGTTCAAGCAATAAGGATGCAAGTACAAAACAAGAAAGAAGAGAAGAAAACTCAAAAAGTTTGAGAAAATGAACTTTGGGTGTCCAGTTGGAATTCCGACGAAAGATCCAGAAAAACACAACACGTAATGGTCCACAAGAAAAATTTCATTCGGAATTTCGGCGATGTTCCGTAGAATTTTGAAGATTGATCCGAAGAAACACATCAAAAAATAGCCTCCAAAAACTACCATTCAGAATTCCGACGCCGACGTTCCACAAATTTCGACGGATGATATGAAATCTAGACAAAAACACAATAAATAGTAGAATCGATTTCCAGAACCAAAATATGGTCTCAAATCTCTTCGAAGTCAAATCTAGCAAGAATCGGTACTATAAGTAAGTCTCATATAGCATATAGGGATAGCAACGGGGCAGGTAGGGCTGGGGACCATACTGTCACGTCCCAGAACCAGAACACTGGAGAGCGGGGGCAGACATAGCCAGCTACGTATAACGGAATGGAATCCACGCCGCTATACGGTCACGTCTGTCTAGATATGTGAGGGTTTCACTACAATCCATCAGTCTCTTAGGTCATAAAATAGCCTATTGTCTCAATCTCAACCAACAATAATAGTTACAAGATGTCAGACCACCAAATACACAATAGTAAGGCGTCCCATACATTACATATTCGGAATGATCATGAAGCTAGTCGTGACAAAATGTGAGGACTAGCAAGAGTTCAGTCATACATGATCAATCCCCGGGGCTTGTCAATCATGCTACAGCCCGTAGGCAGACAATAATTAAAGCTGCAATCGAGCTAGCACTTGCTCGTCGGCTAAACGCCTCAAAAGAATAATTTACAATATTACAGTGGAAGAACAAAAAAAACCCACTCGATGTCCTGGTTACGCCTGGTGGTCACCATCGGGCTAGAAAGCAGGAGATCCTTTGGTGCTGCTCCGGTATCTGGCCATACAAAACCAGCTGGGTCAGACCCCAGAAAGAGCAAGTGCCACAAAGGCTTCACTTAAGGACTAAAACCAACAAATCATTAGCATTCAATATGTAAGAAAATAATAAGTAACGCAGATTGAGGTTGTGCAATACCAATGCACTTGTCCAATCAGAGAAAATAATTAAGTGAGGCATCATTGACATACATAACTGGAGAATCATGCTAAATAAATATAGCTGGACAATATATGAAGAGAAGACGAAGGTACTATTCCGGAAACCAGGTTATAATCCTTAAACCAAACAAGGACCGAGATTGTAACCCTTCGCCTGAACAGAACTTAGTCTCTGATCATTTATTGCTAAAGTTGTCAATCATTAAGGTAAAAGGAGAGAGTACAAAGTGTAATACGCTAGAGTGACAATAAAGTATAATTGTTATAGTAATAATCTGGAGTGACAATCATTCAATCATTCTGGTACAATCTTTCAATCAATCACTTCTAGACAATACTATACTGGACTAGACTCCATCCAATCAATCACGGCCAATCATTGCCTACGGCTTTCTACATTAACTAACTAGGGTTATCACAATCTAGTTACTAGCAAGATGCAATGAGATGCTCCAAGTAGTCATAGGCCCTGCAGCTACGCAGGTTATCCAGGCGAACATTATAGTGACAATTTAGAGAGTTCAATCATTAACGCAACAATCAGAGAGAGTACAATACACTAGAGTGACACTAGAGTCCAATCATCAAAGTGACAATGGAGAGTGCCCCATATAACAGTGGGCTGGAAATGTGCCCTACTCGTCGGCAGCTACAAGTCCAAACATTTGTGGCCGAATAACGGGGTCGCCTGTAACTGGGGAACATCTCTTCATGACTAGTGAATTATTCTAGTTATTAACCTTAGTCCTTTTCAGTAGGTACTCCTGACCGTGGTACTCAGGAGTCCCCTCCTAGACATGATGCAAGACAGGAATGGATTATTTGTACAATCATAATCGCCCACGGAGTCCAGGTTACTTATACAGGTCATGTCATGTCAGGTCCGTCGCAACAGCTTATCAGATATATCATGTCAGGTTATCATGTCAAGTTTACTGGTCAGGAGTGCACCACGACGGGCCACTATCAGGTCATGTCATGTCAGGTTCAATGAAGAGCCATGCGGCTAAGGCATATGCGGCCAAAAAGTGATCTCATGCGGCCGAGGAGGGAGCAGCCCATGTGGGCTGACTACGATCTATGCGGCTCGCGAGCGTTGAGTTCATGGCTCAGGAAAGGGTAGAGTCCCATACGGCTAAGGGGAAGGCTCAGTCATGCGGTTAAGTAAGAAGGACTTCATGTGCTAGAAGGAATACTTGCCGTATAACTTGTCATGCGGTCAAGTCAAGGCAATAGTGCATGTGGTTGGAACTGACTTGCCGCATGAATGTTCATGCGGTCAAGTGCTACCATGCGGCTCGGGACTGTGCTTCTTCTCCAAATTTCCGAGAAGAAGTACACCATAAGCCATGGCTTTCAAGCTGCATAACTCTATCATCCGGAGCCCAAATAACTTCCTTAGGTCAAAACGGGATAGAACGAAATTCTCTACAATGGAACCATCAAAAGTCGAAATAACAAGATTAAGTAGATCAAAACCCAAGAATTTCAAAAAAAAATAGACTTAAATCTACAAGAATCTAGCCATGGAAAGTAAAAATGCCAAGTACTAAAATATAATAAAATGCTGCAAGGAAGAGAATGAAGCAATAAAATTGGAGTCCCTCCATGAAGCAAGTTGCACTTGCCTAGACCTTTCTCTCTCCCTCTGGTAGGTGAAGAAGTAAATGGAAGAAGAGTAATGAAGAGAGAGAAGGAAGAATGGTTAATAAATGGTAGTGGTGGTGGTAGGTAGGGGTTCACCCCTTGGTTCATGATGAACCAATAGTAATCCCAACCCGAACCAAGCCAACCCGAACCAAGAATGAACCAAGCCAGGAAGAAAACTAAGAAAGAAACATGCAATACAAGAATAAATACGTACACGTATTCCAAAAACGTAATACGAACCACAGGCATTACACATACCCTCTATCCCTGTCCCCGATTAGTGTTTAATCCTCATCCCCATCCACGTCCTCATTCGCAAACGGGTTTAAATTTTATTATCCCCGACCCCGTTAAATAATACAATCCCCATCTCCGTCCCGTTCTCTCTTTTGGGGTCGGTTTTCTGTTCCTGTTCCCATCTATGTTCTTCGTTAACTCTATTGTCTAGTGACAATGTTTATTCAACCTGAAGATGGCGAACAAACTCTCAGAAGACAGATTCGATTATTTTTAACGTTCCAGTGGGGACAGACGATTGAGTCCTCACTGGAAAATATTGTTGTTGTGAAAGAAGAATAGCTAAAGATGGAAATTGGCAAATCCTAATTTTATATGGAGGACTATGTAGGGTAGACTTGTTATTTTTTATATATGAACTATCGGATCGGGATTTATTGGAGCGGGGAGTTTTATACCCATATCTGTAGTGCGTCGTCCCGCAAAGTCAATCGGAGGGAATCGGAACGCCAACGGTGTTGGAACTTAGCCTTGCAACGGCTCCTCAAAGGCTCGCTCGTCCGAGGCGACTCCTCGCACAGGTGGGGAGTTTCGATGAACTTGCTTCATCTTAGCCTTCACTTAATAAACTCGTTTGTTTTCAAATTGCACCAGTAGGCTAATCTAAAAGCTACGCACCAACATAGCTAAAAATAATCCCGTCGAGTCAGAATGTCTTAGAACATGGAAAATGGTCCTACGGTCAACATAGAAGTCGGCAGCGTGCTTTCAAATGACACTCGATCCTTCGATCCCGTGGCTTGGGAGAAGGAAGTCGACTTAAGTTGCTAAGTTGTCCCGACACTTGAAATAGCCTAAGTCATAGGCGTCGCCTGCGTGAATGCTTGCTAAAGCATGCACGGTCCCGTCATGTTGCCCTAAAACTCAAATCAGCCTAAGTCATAGGCGTCGCCCGCATGAATGCTTAAAAAGCATGCACGGTCCTATCCTGCAAGGCTTGGCATAGCCTTCACACGTCCCGCAAGTTAAGTCGTCTTGCACGGCTCGTTGGCTTAAGTCTAGGCACGAACTTGGTTGTTCAAGTCGACCCCGTGCATAGCACGTTTCCCTCGACGCGGAGCTCGGCGTAGCCTTCGCTCATCGAGTCGTTGCCCGAACAAGTTAGACAAGTGTTGCGTTGGGCTATCGAAGCCATTACTAGCACTGTCCTGCTCTATCTGCGGTTGTCAAGTCGCGTAGTCCCTTGAGAACAAGGCTCGTCATATAAGTCTATGACTTGAGCATTAGCGTCGTCTATAGAACCAAGCTGTCTAAGGCACGAGTTACGGTCGGTTTAGTGAAAAGCTTGCCACGAACAAAGGAAGTCCACGCGACTGGTTCGCCGAGACCGGTCCGCTACTTGGGTGTCTCGCTAAGTCATGATATGTCCCGCACAGAGATCGGTCCCCTGGCTTGGGAGTCTCGCTAAGTCTTGATATGTCCCACACACGAGATCGGTCCCCTGGCTTGGAGTCTCGCTAAGTCTGATATGTCCCGCACACGAGATCGGTCCCACGGCTTGGGAGTCTCGTTAAGTCTTGATAGAAAGAAGAAAAGCATGTTCATGTTAAGGAAAGACTGGTAGATCGAGTTTAGACTTGCATGGTCATTGGACAACTTGTCGACAAGGTGTAGTCTTCTCGAGTGATCACCAGGGCACTGGGATCATTCGGCTCGGGAGAAGCAAGTGTGGCTCAAAGTAGGATGCTGGATGACCGCATGGAAGAGTTCCACCCCCGGGCTAGCTACCCGTGTTGGTACAGGTGGATATCCCACGAGCCAGTCCAAGATAGTTTAAAATTGCTAGTGACCTCCTCATGTAGATGTGTCGGCAATAGCGGCACACCGCGTGTATGCCTTTGGATTTGGGTCTAGTGCTTGAATGCAGGTCTAGTCGGTAACACAAGGTCTGGGCCTAAGATTGGGCTGCAGCATAGGCACCGTGCTTGGCACGATAGATGGCAACGAGATGTTCATGAAAGTGATACTATGGTCCACAATTCTTGTCTAAGTTAGCAAATGGGTCTAACAGGAAGGCGCAAGGCGGTAGCATGATAAGTCTTGATAACTTGCGAGATGCGCCTCACCTGGAAGCACGGAGTCTAAGCAAGGTCTAGAGGCACGGCCTGCACGAGTCGTCCCATTGCCGTCCTTGGCACTTGAATCGTTGGCACGAGAATTCGTCTAGTTGCGCTGAAGTTTAAGTAAAGGTCTTGGCACGGCCGATTTCGCGTAAGTTGCTCCTCGGTATAGCATTGTCTCGAATATGTCTAAGTCGCAAATAGCATGTGGCACGACCCTGTCGTCCCGAGTTGTAGTACGGTCAAGTACCTAAGCGATGAGGCATTGCCTCGATCGAAACATAAGTTGGTATTATAGCATGACCCCGTCGTTGCACGACCTTGTCGTTGTCGCTAAGTATAGACCGAGACGTCTTGTTTAAAATACATCCTAGGGCAAGACTAGAAAGACAATCGAAAGGGTTTTAAGCTGCACAAAGTAAATGAAACGTGTCGGTTATGTATGGGTGGGCGAGACGCTCACTCCACCAGTACAGTTGAGTACTGTCACCCACACAGTGTTCATGCAGGCACAGGTAGAAGCTCGTGGCGCGGAGCTCGTTGGATGCGTCTTTGCACAGATTTCCTTGGCGATTCGAAGCGTGCGGCCGTGTTGATCAAAGACTTATACAGGACGTAATGTATGGACATCGCCTTCCGAAGCTTCCGCTGGCTCAAGCATTGTAATCAAGAGATGAGAGAGAGCAGAGAGACTTGTAAATAAGAGAAAAGTGAGCACGAGAGACTTGTAATTTGGCCTTGCACCCACAAATAATCTTGTATTCAATATCAATAAAAGAGTTTCTTTTGAATGACTTGTGTTCATGTGTGCTTGTTCTTTAAATTCTGCTGTAATGTATTCAATGTTTCTGCTTGGGACTTCTGTACGACGACCCCGTCGTCGACGATGTAATCGACCGTTATGGAACTGCCTTGCACGAGCGCAATCTAGGCTCGTGCGGCATCACGCCTTAGCGAGGACGATCGCTCCTACGGTAGCGGGGCGTGACATAATGGTATCAGAACACGGCTTTACGTCCTTGGACTTCACGTCGAAATTCTCAGTTTTGAAAGCTCGTCGTTAGAAAATAAGTGTGCGCTCTCTCTCGAATGTCCCTCGGCATGTCCATACAATAAGTCTAAATATTTTTGAAAGTCGTACAAGCGTTCAACCAAAACGCATCGGTAGGCTATCGCGAAAGCATCTGTAGGCCTTTGTGCCGAACGATGTTAAACTCGACTCGATAGAGAAAACACCTGCTAAGTTAACATGTCGCGTGCGTGCCTAACTAGTCATGCGTTGACCCTAGCAATAGAGCGTACAAACTCGAATATAGTTCGTACGGATAGCCATGCGCACGGCCTTTTGGCTGAGTTGCGTTGCGCGTCGCGCACCTCACCCTTGGTGCAAACGAATCGCGAGCGATATTAGGTATCGTTCGGTCGGGAACGAGATGCACTTAGAGTGTGTATCTATAGGAACGCTATCGAGTTAACGCTTAGACGTACACGAAGATTGACTTGGATTTTGAGGAATAGTACGATCGACCTATGCGCGTCGATGCGATGTAAACGATTACGCTAGAGATTCGTCGAACGAATCTGAAAGATGTCTTAGCGCATGACGCGAACGTGATTGTAGGCTAGATCGGATGGCTCGAATCGAGTGGTATATGGATTTTCTTGGAAATCATTCGAGCAAGATTGAGGATTACGAGTATGTCGGCGAGGCGATGCGATCGCGCAAAGCCTTAGAACGCGTCATGCTTAGTTGATCGTGACTTCGAATGTCCCGAACGAGCATCTCGTTCGGACAACTTGAGAATAGCAACGCGTGTTAGAAAATGATTCGGAACGACGAATGAAAATGAATGGTCGTGATCGAGAAAACTTAGAGGATCGCGCGTACAATTTCGGATTGATTCAAATGAAATGTGACTTGAGTTTTAAACAACGATCTTGAAATAAGCTTGAGAAATCGATCGAACTTGATCTTGAATATCAAGGAAGTTATGGATGGTACATCCAGTTCGGACAATAGCATCAGTCGTACGACTCAAATTGGTTGCAAAGGAAGATCGTCAGGTTACTCATATCGTCGATGGTATTGAGGCGTATCAAAGATCGATATGCGATAACTCGGGGGTACTCTGACTCGACGAATGATGATCATGCAAATGTTATTATTCGCTGGATGTTATACCCGGGATGTTAAATGTATCGAGGAAAAGATAAACTTGGCTCGAGGATTTTCTGGTTGAACGAATGACGGTCGGACTATCGAACTTGGATTGGACGAAAATGATATGTTTGGATTTGCTTCGTCGATAACCACAACTTCGACATTCTTGTCTTATGCGAGCGCAACTCCAGCCTCGCACATGCGTCGCGTCGATTAGGGCGATCACTCCGCGTGAGTGCTGGTATGGTAATTCATACAGTGGGGTGATCAAACTTATATGGCGTGGCAATTTGTATGCTTCGACTTGTGGTTTGACGCGAAGGTGACTTGAGAATGACCCGGTGTGCTTGATATTTGAATTTGAGGATTGCGTAGGTCTAATCCATGTATCGAGAATGAATTAGTCTGACTCAAACAAGAGTTACGCCCCGATGGAATGATTATTCCGCGGGAGCGTTGTGTGGATTCACGAACCACCGTAGATAATCGGACTTACGTAAGATTGGGGCACAACATATTGTCAAAGCTAGACGACCTCGTGATCGAATACATGAATTGGTTAGACTTGGTTATAAGAATGGATTCGAATACGTGCAACGAATGCGTTGATGCGAATAGGCGATCATGCTCGATGTTTAGAAATCTGAGTGACGCGAGCTTGGATAGAAAATCCCGTACTACCGACTTTGGTTTGACCCTAGGATTGGGGTCAGTGTTGGCATTATTGTTGGAGAACTATGATTCCAATCCTGACATTGACTTAGCCTCACAAAGATTGGCCTAACGGTTAGGCGAAACGCCCCTGTTGCAGAGTTATCAATCGAAGAATTGATCTTGAGGATTGGTATGAATGGATAATTTGAATCACGAACGTAGGAAACCCTGCTCACGAGACTCGGTTGACATGCATATATTTCAGGGATGCTTGGGTATGTGCACGAGGCGACTCGAGTGAGAATGACAAATTCTCTATCATGTGGCTTGGCTGAATGCATGTATTTTGGGGACGCTTGAAATACGTGCACGATCTAGCCAAGTGATTCAATGAGTTCAAGCAAGACTTGAAAGATGGGAGTGTGTCGAGATCTTAAAATCATGTTAACAAAATGATTAATAATAGTGCGAGCGTGGCTCGGAATTGAGGAAACGCATAGGCGGAGTGTGTTCGATTAAGTCTTGGCCATAGAAATGGTAGGATGGCTTGCCTTCAGGAAAGTCTCGAGGACGAGACTTGTTCTGAGTGGTGTATGTTGTAGTGCCGTCCCGCAAAGTCAATCGGAGGGAATCGGAACGCCAACGGCGTTGGAACTTAGCCTTGCAACGGCTCCTCAAAGGCTCGCTCATCCGAGGCGACTCCTCGCACAGGTGGGGGTTTCGATGAACTTGCTTCATTTAGCCTTCACTTAATAAACTCGTTTGTTTTCAACTTGCACCAGTAGGCTAATCTAAAGGCTACGCACCAACATAGCTAAGGAAATAATCCCGTCGGGTCAGAATGTCTTAGAACATGGAAAATGGTCCACGGTCAACATAGAAGTCGGCTCAGCGTGCTTTCAAATGACACTCGATCCTTCAATCCCGTGGCTTGGGAGAAGGAAGTCGGCTTAAGTTGCTAAGTTGTCCGACACTTGAAATAGCCTAAGTCATAGGCGTCGCCTGCGTGAATGCTTGCTAAAGCATGTACGGTCCCGTCATGTTGCCCCGAAACTCAAATCAGCCTAAGTCATAGGCGTCGCCCGCATGAATGCTTAACAAAGCATGCACGGTCCTATCCCGCAAGGCTTGGCATAGCCTTCGCATGTCCCGCAAGTTAAGTCGTCTTGTACGGCTCGTTGGCTTAAGTCTAGGCACGAACTTGGTTGTTCAAGTCGACCCAGTGCATAGCATGTTTCCCTCGACGCGCTCGGCGGAGCTCGGCGTAGCCTTCGCTCATCGAGTCGTTGCCGAACAAGTTAGACAAGTGTTGCGTTGGCTATCGAAGCCATTACTAGCACTGTCCCGCTCTATCTGCGGTTGTCAAGTCGCGTAGTCCCTTGAGAACAAGGCTCGTCATATAAGTCTATGACTTGAGCGTTAGCGTCGCCTATAGAACCAAGCCTGTCTAAGGCACGAGTTACGGTCGGTTTAGTGAAAAGCTTGCCACGAACAAAGGAAGGCCACGCGACTGGTTGTCGCCGAGACCGGTCCCGCTACTTGGGAGTCTCGCTAAGTCATGATATGTCCCGCACATGAGATCGGTCCCCTGGCTTGGAAGTCTCGCTAAGTCTTGATATGTCCCGCACACGAGATCGGTCCCCTGGCTTGGGAGTCTCGCTAAGTCTTGATATGTCCCGCACACGAGATCGGTCCCCTGGCTTGGGAGTCTCGCTAAGTCTTGATATGTCCCGCACACGAGATCGGTCCCGCGGCTTGGGAGTCTCGTTATGTCTTGATAGAA
>JANAVB010014200.1:865204-966813 GCA_029216955.1 Iris pallida | reverse complement strand
TTCTCAAATACATAAAAATTAATTATTATTTTTTATTTTCATTATTTTTTCTTTTATATTTTTAAATAGCCAAAAGCCCAAACCCAAGCCAAAAATTAGTTATTTTTTAATACAACCTGGTCAAAATCGGACCTAGCTTGGTCTAGCCCTGCCCAACTCAGACATGGTTCTAAACTCAGCCCGCTTCTTAAGACCAAGTTGGATCAGCCCGACCAAGACCCGCTCAAACTCGGTCAACTCTGGATTGACCTAACCTAATTAACACCTATACTAGTATTTTCTCCGCAGAAGTCCCTGACACTTATTTATCTGGAGCATTATGTCACCCGGGCCGACCCTTACGCACGGCAGGTCGGACAACCGTCCCGGGCCCAAAATTTTAAGGGACGACAAGTATATATATATATATATATATATATATATATAAAACAAATATATATATATATATATATATATATATATATATATATAACAAATCATTTATGATAATAATATCATCTTCTTCTGCAAGCACTGTCTCAACCGAGGGCACTCTTCCGAGCTCTGCTACAGAACTCACTAAGGACAGAAGAAGAAGAAGACGCCTCCAGTTAAAGGCCCCAGCCCTCAGGGTAGTCTGATCCCCCCGCTTCTCCCTCTACCAACCTCCAAAAAAAATTCAGCAGCAGATGATGTAGCAGACACCATCAGGGGCGGCCCAAGGGAGGGGCAAACCGGGCTTGGGCCCGGGGCCCCCAAGCCCAAGGGCCCCAATTTTTTTGAAAAGTTACTAATAGTTATAAATATAAAACATTGTTACTTTGTTTTATTCTTGAAAGTCCAAGGGCCTGAAGAGAAAACATTCCAACAAGTAGCAAATAGTGCAGCCACATGAAAATTGCGACAACCCTCCAGACTCTTCAAATTCAGAGAAAAAGCTAGGTCTTCCCAATCTTGTCCATTCCTATTCCTCTTCCAGAGAGAAATAAATTGTTCTCGTGGCTTCCAATTCCTGATGGCTAACAGTAAGGTTTTTTTTTTTTTTTGAATTTCTTCATTTTAATTCTCTTCATTCTTTCTTTTGCTTATAATTGAACCACAAGTTCCTATTTTTTTTTTAAATTTCTCCTGCAAGACTCTTTCACAGGGATTCAGCAATGTCGGAATACGCGAAGAAGGCCATGGCGACAGACAAGCTGGCAGAACTCTTTCCGGCCTCTGATTGAACCTTATTCGAAGACGGTAAAATGGTGAGATAGAGGTATGTGAGCCTGAAATTTACTTTTATTTTGAGGAGACTGTGCAAATGTTGAGAAGGTAGAAGTATGTAACGAATGCAAAGTAAATGTTGTACCTGCCAATTTAAGAAGCTCTTCAACGTACATAAGTTTTTCTGAGATATGGCATTTTTCGTCAGTTTCATCCGGTTGATGTCGGATGTCCATGAATTACTATTCATTTTAGTATATTTTTGAACATAGACCGGAAATAGCTTATAGATGTCCTTGGATTGAACTCAAGTCTTTATTCAGTTTTATATATTTAGGTAGAGTATCAAACTTAGTTTTGCATGACTTCTCATATGTATTAGCCAAACGAAAGGACTCGTGTATAAGTCTAAGCATTGAATTAAAAAGCGCGCCTATGCGCAAGGCGCAGCGATGCGCAGGGACAGCGCCTAGGAACAAGCCAGGCGTACCACCTTAAAAAAAGCGCGCCTAGTGTAGAAAGGAGCCGGCTCCAGGCGCTCAACAAGGCGCGCCTAGACGTAAAGTTACTTCAAAATATATATATATATATATATATATATATATATATATATATATATATATATATATATATATATATATATATTCCAACCTTCTATATACATTTATGGGCTTTATTGGAAAGTATAGAAATTATTGTCATTAATATTATTGTGGGTTTTAGTTTGTTTTCTAAATTAGAATGTACTTCTATATTTAAAGGCTTATATATATGTGGTTTGTATATTATATGTATATAGTTTGGGTTATTTATATCTAATGGACTTTTAGATTGTTATATATATATATATATATATATATATATATATATATATATATATATATATATATATATATATATATATATAAAGAATAATTTTGTGCCTATAATTAGTGATATTTTCAAGAAATTTGGACTTCTATGTAGCTAAGTTTTTAAATGTAGATATTTTTTTACATATAAAGAAAAAAAAAGTGCGCCTAGCTTTCAAAAGGCGCGCATTGAGCCTTGCGCCTAGCGCCTCAGGCTCCAGGAACCTTTGCGCCTTGGTGCGTCTTTCGCCTTTTAAAACTATGAGTCTAAGTCAAACATCACAACTAGTTTTGTAGGCCTAGTTCTATTTCAAACAACACAACTAGTTTTGTGACATCCTAAACCTTGGATGTTCATAGAATATGTGGAGCGTGAGGGCTATATATTTTTGTGACATCCTCAACCTTGGATGTTCATATAACCTTGTCAATTTTATGTTGTGTCCCAGTCATGGGCTACTTACTATCTCAGCCTAGTTCATGGATGACTGCCAGTATGTCTACCCATCTTGGATACACATCAGGTGGATTTTGTAAGTTAATTGGCTTGTGTAGCATTTAGAAGAGACTTGGTTTTTTCTAACCATCCCAGGTCTCATAAAACTTAATAAAAAGGTGTTCAACATATCTATTGAACAAGAAAAAATGATACTTTATTTTTAATTTATCTTTTGAACAAGGGCATCATTCTAAATTTTCACCCTGGGCATTAAAATGTTCCAGGCCGGCCCTGGACACCATAGGACCTTCAGAGGGGACTTCAGCTGATCCCGAGAAAAGTGCAACCCAGGCCCAGGGAAGGATATCGACCCCACCACATCACCTGGATTATATCTAGCCAACAAATTCGACATATTAGATCCGGATCAATCCGACTACATTCAGGTGGCTCCACTCCTCGACGCAGGACTAGTAGCACACGATGATGCGACGGAGTGCGGCGAGACTTCGGAGTGCGGCGAGACTTCGGAGTGCGGTAGCGAGAGCGGAGTAGATGACAAGCCAGCTGCAGAGGAAGTTGATAACGAAGAGGAGGAAGAAGTCGTTCTTCCGGGGACCCTTGCCAGCTCCCCTTACATTGTAGACCCACAACCACCATCTCACTTGGCCAAGCTCGTGCCGCCTCATGTTCATGTAGGACCCAATTTTGATTGGATCATTGGTCTCCCGGCTTCGACTGGTAAATCGGAAGATACTACTGCTCAGACTTCTGCCAGGGAAATGAAGACGAAGCTTCTGGCATTCTTGGGCAGGGTCGTTGACTCTGACCCAATTGGAGAGGACGTGATAGAGAGAGTCAAAAATACAGAGTTTGTGAGAAGAAGACTGCAATACTTTTCTCTGTTACTTGCTGGGCATAAATAGCCAATGTACAAATCTTAGATCCTATAGTTTAGGACTGATTGACTAACTATAAGGAAACTATAGCTGTCTATAGCTCTGTCGAGATACAATCACATATTTATAGGAATTCTAGTATATTTGTACAGCTTGCAGTAGAAACAAATTAGGGGCTTGAATGTTGGATAATTACTCCTGATTGTCAACACTCTCCCTCAAGTTGGTGTGTAGATGTCGCTCATGCCTAGTTTGTCGAGACAACCATTAAATGCTTTGTTTGACACTGCCTTGGTCAGCACATCAGCAAGCTGGTCTTGAGATCGAACATGAAGAACTTCAATCAATTTTTCGTCCAGTTTCTCCTTGATAAAATGCCTATCATCCTCAACATGTTTAGTTCGATCATGTTGGACAGGATTATGGGCAATATCACACGCTGCCTTATTATCACAATATAACTTCATAGGACTGAGTTGCTTAATATGTAAATCTTGCATCAGATTTCTTATCCACAGTAATTCGCATATTGCCTTAGCCATTCCTCTGTATTCGGCTTCAGCACTGGATCTAGCAACTACCTCCTATTTTTTACTTCGCCAAGTAACCAAATTTCCTCCTACAAACGTGAAATAGCCCGATGTTGAACGCCTATCTTAAATCGACCCAGCCCAATCAGCATCTGTATAGCCATTAATATCCAAACCATTTCTTTTTGTGAATAAAATTCCTTTTCCTGGAGATGACTTCAAGTAGCGTAAGATACGAATGGCAGCATTCATATGTTCTTCGCTTGGGGAGTGCATGAATTGACTAACCACACTCAGCGCATAAGCTAAATCAGCTGAGTATGTGCAAGATACATTAATCTTCCAACTAGTCTCTGATAGCGTTCTTTGTTAGCAGGAACTTGATTTGGATGCACACATAGTTTCAGATTTTCTTCCATAGGAGTGCTAGCTGGACTACATGCTGTCATACCATTTTCATTCAGTAAGTCTAAGGCATATTTTCTTTGTGACAGAAAAATACCTCTCTTCGATCTTGACACTTCAATTACGAGGAAATACTTCAATTCACCGAGGTCCTTAATCTCAAATTCACGGGCAAGATGCTCATGTAGTGTTTTCCTTTCTTCAGGATGATTTCCAGTCACTATAATATCATCAACGTACACAATTAGAGCTGTAATTTGTTCTTCATTGTGCTTCAAGAAAAGAGTGTGATCTGAGTTACTTTGCTTGTAACCAATAGACTTCATAAAACTTGTGAACCTTCCAAACCATGCTCTAGGAGACTTCTTCAAACCATATAGAGATTTTCTCAACCTAAGACCTGTTTATTACCTTCAGTATGCCGATTACAGCCGGGTGGCAACTCCATATACACTTCTTCTTGGAGGTTTCCATGCAGAAATGCATTCTTTACATCAAACTGGTGTAATGGCCAGTCAAGATTCACCGCCAGAGATAATAGAATACGATCAGTATTAATTTTGGCCACCGGTACGAATGTCTCCATATAATCAATTCCGTGTGTTTGAGTATATCCCTTGGCGACAAGTCTTGCTTTGTACCGTTCAATAGTTCCATCAGCTTTGTATTTAATGGTGGAAACCCACCTACATCCGACAGGTACCTTCCCTTCAGGCAAGTCAACAACTTCCTATGTTGAGTTCTTTCGAAGGGCCTTCATTTCTTCATTCATTGCCTCCCTCCATCTGGAATCTTTCAAGGCTTCCTGCACACTGTTAGGAATAAATACAACAATAATTGATTCACAAATGCCATATTTTTCTTTGACAATCTATGGTAGGATACATAGTTATTTATGGGATATTTAGATTTGGAGTTGAGGACCTCTTGTGACTCGATTGGGTAACATTTTTAGGTGAGATTCAGATTCAAAATTTTCATGAGACTCGGGCATGAAATCGGCTTGAGAAGACAATTGGTTAGCTGGTACATCGTGAGAGACTGGCGGCACTTCCATTTGATTCCGAACTTCCATATGACCCTGATTCTCATCCATTTGATTCTGAACTTCCATATGACCCTGATTCTCATCGTCAAAATTTTTGGACCATCATCAGTCTCACCTGGGCACTCCTCCCTGTTATCCATGGTGTTACCATCACTTGGACATTCACCACTAGTTTCCAAGTTATCAACTTTTATAAAATCCAAGTTGTCCAAAGGATGATGTAAAGACTGCACTTCATCTCTATTCTCCCCCTGAAGAAGCACAAACAACCTCAAGAAGGTGACGATTTTTTCGTTCGGCTACCCCGTTTTGTTGAGGGGTGTAAGGGCAAGTAGTCTGATGAACAATGCCATGTAAATTTAGGTATTGTTTCAAGTCTTGATTGATAAACTCGCCTCCATTATCAGTACGAATAACCTGAATGTTAGATTTATATTGAGTTGCTATCATTTTGTGAAATTGCTTAAACAGGGAACTCACTTCACTCTTTGATTTCATCAAGCAAATCCAAGTCATACGAGTGTGATCATCAATAAACGAAACGAACCAACGTGCTCCACTCAGAGAAGAAGTATTTGCAGGCCCCCATACATCAGAGTGAATAACCATAAAAGGTACGGGACTTTTATTCATACTAATGGGAAATGGAACACGATGACTTTTAGGCAATTTCAAATGTCACACTTAAAATCTGAAACAGTCAATTGCGAAAAAAGTTGTGGAAACAATTTTTGTAAATATCCAAAAGATGCATGGCCTAAACGCTTGTGCCACAACCAGATTTCTGAACTCTGAAGTTTATCAGGTGTATTAGCTGAAAACACTTGAGCCAACTGATTTGAGCTTGACGGCATTAGATCCAGATAGTAGAGCTTCCCTCTCCTAGTACCATAACCAATTGTCTTCCGAGTCCGAATGTCCTTAAAGACACAATGGTTAGGCCAAAACATCACAACACAATTTAAAGTAAGGGTTATTTGAGCAACAGACAATAAGTTATATGATTAAGGGAAGGGACAACCAGAACCGAATCTAAATTCAAATTTTTTGTAAGAGAAATTGAACCTTCTCCTAACACGAGAGAGGGGGTACCATCGACTGTGGACACTATATGTTGGTATGAGGATTTTATGGACTGAATATGATTATCGTCAAATGTCATGTGATTTGTGGCACCTGAATCAATTATCCATTCACTATGACTAACACGAGTAGAAGTATGAAGAGTCTTACCCACGTTCTCAGAAGTAGCAATGAAAGAAGAGGCTTTCTCAGGATTGCTAGTGGAAGCATGACTAGGCTCGACCACAGCAACAGAAGTATGATGGTTTGTCTTTGAATTTCGTTTGCGAGGTGCCTTGGCAAAATCCCACCATTTTGGATATCCAATCAATTCATAGCACCGTGACTTAGTATGTCCGGTTTTACCACAGTGAGTACACATACGTTCTGGTCGTGCAGCTCCTATTTCATAGCTGCGATTTTGTGATCCAAATAACTGATTATGATCATGATTCAGTGGACCAGATATTCGATCTGGTTTCCGATTTTTTTGTGGTTGTTGATACTTGACTCGGCGAGGTACCATAGCATATGGCTCTTCAGGTTCGTCATTCAGTACAGCTCGATGTATAGAATCACGACGAACGAACGCATAAGTTTCTTCAAGATCCATTACAGGATCCTTCCTGAGAACCTCACCTCGAATTTGTTCAAATTCTGCATCTAGTCCATTCAGAAAAATATGCACCCGCAATCTCTCAACTGATCTTTTATAGGCAATAACATCATCGGGGTCGTTCATGACAATTTTATCACGATGATCTAGCTCTTGAAAAATTTCTATCATATCACCATAATAAGTAGAAAGAGGACGACCAACCTGTTTGGTAGAGAATGCTCGTTGATTCAGTGCAAAGAGTTACGATTCATCTGCCCCATCATAGAAAGCTTTGGCAAGAGCACTCCAAATTTCACGTGCAGTAGGCAATCTAAGATAGCGTTTCATAATCTCTGGTGACATAGAGGTCAGCAACCATCCTTTAACCTTTTGATTTTCAGCATACCACTTCGCATAGGAAGTATCAGTAACCTTTGGAGATGTTTTACTCGTAAGGTATTCAAGCTTCTCACGCCCTGCAATCTGCATTTCCATGATTTGAGACCAGACATCATAATTGGTTTCGTAAGGATGATGTTAGTTGTGAAACTAGGGTTTTCTGATTGAACATGGATAACTGGTACAGAGGATGATTCGGGTTTCTCATTAGTCATGGTTGAGGGGTATATAAGAATTCAGGCTGTGATGATATAGAACGGATAATAACCCGCTCTGATACCAAGTCAAAAATACAGAGTTTCTGAGAAGAAGACTGTAATACTTTTCTCTGTTACTTGCTGGGCATAAATAGCCAATGTACAAAGCTTTAGATTCTATAGTTTAGGACTGATTGACTAACTATAAGGAAACTATAGCCGTTTATAGATGTGTCGAGATACAATCACATATTTATAGGAATTCTAGTAATTCTAGTATATCTGTACAGCTAGCAGTAGAAACAAATTAGGGGCTTGAATGTTGGAGAACCAACTTGGAGATAATTACTCCTGATTGTCAACAGAGATTAGTATTTTAACCGCCCTCGCATTTCACCCTAAATACCATCATGCTTTTCGTGATAGAGTCAAGCAAAGGGATGCAGCTCTGGCGGCACTGCCTAACCTACATCAAGTTTTTGTCGACTTTGTTCAGGAAATGCGTAGCGAGAACCCACAACGACGCTTCCTTCGATCGGACAGTAGAAAGTAGCTCCCTCTGTTCGCCTTCACCTCTACCTATGTGTATTGGGGTTCCTCCCCCTTACCTTTCTGCGCTACGGCCTCCCCCTCCCCCTATCACGTCCCAGAACCAGAATACTGGCAAGTAGGGACGGACCAGGCAGCTACATATACCAAAGTACTCCAGTACTCCGAAATAACATATAAGCTGTATAGACATGGGGATTACTACTATAATCCAACAGGCAATCCTAGGTCAAGAATCCTAGGTATCTCAATCACATGAAAATATGCAAAGTACAAGAAGTATGATCATCAGACATAAAATAGTAAAGCGTCCCAAACTATATATACATGGATGATCATGAGGCTAGTAATACAAAAAGGAGAACTAGTAAGAGCAATAGTCATACATGATAAGCTCTAGCTATAGTCTAGAATACGCTAATCATGTTTAGGCTCGCTAGGCTAAATGTCAAGTCAAAAACACGAGCTAAACACGTGCTCGGAGGCTAAACGCCACAAAAGAATAATGTACATAACTAGTGGGAAGAATGATATAGAAATCCACTATGGTACTCTGGTGCTCCGGATAGTCACCGTCGAGTAGATGGTACGGAAGATCCTTCGGGCTCCTCTATCAGATCTGGCTAAACAAAACCAGTAGGGTTAGACCCCCAATAGCAAGTACCACAAAGGAAGCCAAACTATGAACTAAAACTAACATAGCTACGGATAGAGACAAAAATAAGCAAATACAAATCGAGACTCGTGCGCTACCAATGCACTTATCCCGAGAATAGAAAAGACAATAAGTAAAGCAACATGTAGCATAAAGTAAACGACATACGATATAATGTAAACTGTGGACATGTGAATTAAACTGAACATGTGAGCATGTAAGATAACTGGAACATGTAAGATAACTAGAATGTGTGAGCATGTAGGGTAACTGGAACATGTGAGCATGTTAGGTAACTGGAGCATGTAATTAGGTAACTGAGATATGTAAGCATATTAGGTAACTGAGATATGTAAGCATGTTAGGTAACTATATAGAACGACAAATGATAAGATGACTTAGGAACTATTTCGAAATCCAAGTTACAACCCGTAAACCAAACAAGGACCGGGGTTGTAACTCTTCTCCTGAACAGAACTTAGTCTCTAATCATTTATCGACAAAAGTAAAGCATAACAATGATGTACTGAATAAACAAATCCAGACACTGCCTAGACAGACTAAACTAGACTGGACTCCATACAACCAACACGGCCAAGCAATGAGTACGGCTTTATACATTAGCTAACTAAGGGTTATCACAATCCTAATTACTAACAAATACAAGTTTGAGAAATCTAAGTCCAGTTACCTGCCTGCTGCTACCTGAATGATCCAAGCCAAGGATGCAATGGTATATAGTGGATACATCGTCCGGGAGACAAATGTATCCTACAATAGTGGGTACATCACCCAGGAGACAAATGTACCCGGTGCAACACTCGACGGTGCGCTGGAAGTGTGCTCATCATGACAGATAGCTCCAAATCCCATGAATATATATATATATATATATATATATATATATATATATATAAGACCAAGACCAAAGGGGCAACATGTAACTAGAAAATCCTCAATGATCTAAGTAATCAAGCTAGTTGTTTAGTCCTTAACATTTTTTTGTTGGATTCTGGGTATGGCATTCCGCAGAATCCATCCTAGACGTGAGACATGTGAAACTGGACAAAAGCAAGAATGTGCAATATAACAAGCCACAACAAAAAATATAATAAACTGGAAGCTAGGAGTGCGCTACGACGAGCCACTATAGGGAGTGCGCCATGACAGACCACTATCATGTAAGCAAAGAAGGACATGTATAAGAGTTCACCACGACGGATCACTATCTAGTAAGCAAAGAAGACATATAACATGGGTGCGCCACGACGGACCACTATCTAGTAAGCAAATAAGGCATGGCAACAATTATCATAGCTTGTAAGAAAGAATCTATCAAAAAGACATATCATGACATATGGGAAAGAATAATTAAAGCTAAGTATATTTCATAGAAAAATGATTGAACATGTGCTAGTGTCAAGTGTATATAGGGTGTACAATCATTCTCCAACTATGCAAGATCATCTAATCATGTTAAGAAATCATTATAGTCGAAGAAAGTATCAAAAACGGACAAAAACGGATAGAAACAGACAAAAACAGACAAAAACAGGCTAAAACGACATACCGGCGGTATTTCGGCCTAAAGACATAAAGTTTCTGGTACAAAAATCGGCATATCGTCGGTATACTTTCGGTATACCATCGGAATTATGACTTCTAAACAACAACTAATTCTAGAATTTTTGCCAAAACTTGTTTCGGCCATAAAAATTTCATTTTAAATCGAAATTCGGATTTTCAAAAGTCAAAATCGCATAGAATTTAATTTCCTACAACATGGAAGTATTAGTTTTCACAAATAAATTTTTTTATAGATCAATACCTCAAAATACTCCAAAAATAGGTCATCGGGATACCGAAACGGGTTCCGATTTTCACTAAACTCAAAATTCATGGTATACAAACTAAGTGAGGGCCTCATATAACATACGTGACCAAGATCCATGATGGTAACATCAGTATCTCTCTTGATATTGAGTTTTCTACTAAGTCAATATTTAATTTTAACATAAAATCAAAACCTAGTTCTAACCAATTTTTAGAAGCATGCGTATAAACAAGAATCATAAGGAAATTTTTTTTAACAAAATGAGTTTAGGAAAATTCTAAGTATTTACCACCAAGAAAAATAAAATGACAACAAAAATATTTTTGTTCAAAATTTGGCAAGCTGTACTTGCCTAGGTTAAGCTTCAAGCCTAATCTTCTACTCCTCCTCCTAGGGGGGTTAGACACCACACCCAAGGCCTCAAGGCCAAGCTCTTAGCAAGCTCCAAGGGGGAGAAAAGAGAAGAAGAAATGAAAAGAGAATGAAGAGAATGAAAAGAGAGAGGAGAGAGAAAGTGAAAGGGTATATATAGAAGGAAAATTAATCTTAATCGTCGGATGGTGATCCATGTGAAGATTTAAGTCAATCCTAACCATTCAAAGAAAATCAAGTATCCATTGAATAAAAGGGTGCATCTACACTATTCACGAAAATATCTAAACACTATTCATCAAAATATCCAAAATACTATTCACGAAAATATCGGAAACACTATTCATGAAAATATCTGAAATCAAAAATATCTAAAATGTGAAAAATCTATCCGGACGGTATGCCATCGGTATACACCGGTATACTGACGGTATGCCGGCCAAGGAGAAAATTCATAAGTTTAAAATTTTAAAGCGTTATGAAAACCAAGAAAATACGAAATACACTACAAAATACGTATCTGTATATAAATATTGATACTGTGAGACGAGTCTCACACCCCTCTGTAGGAGCAAGGGCTATCTCCCTACTCTATGTCTTGCTTTTGGATTTCAATGAAGGCTACAGCCACCACGGATAACGTGGATTTAAAAACAAACAAATATTTTTTTTGGAACCAGGTAAATATTATTGATAGAAATAATTATGAAACATGCATCAGTTTCATGTCAACTCTGCACAACCCATCCCTCGTACATCATATTCGATGTTATGTACTATCCCTATGACCATGTGCTCGTACCTCGGAACACCCTGTTGTTTCGCTATTTCCATATGTGCCAGACTGCAGTTTCAAAAGTCATGCCGCAGGAGCCCCGTCGAAGCCCTGCACTCCCCCCCCCCTCCCCCCCCCCCCCCCCCCCCCGCACCATCAGATCGTGGGGAGGGGGGGTGGGGACTTGATCCAACGGACGAGGGGCGGACGAGACTCCCGATCCGAACCCTCGAACTCCGCCCACAAGGGCCACATGCCTCCACACTAACCACTTTGGCTAGCATCAAAAACATAGCTACCGATTTTTGTCCTTCTAATTTTCAGCTATTAGTAATAATATTGTATTTGATTAATTGGCTTTTTTTTCATGGAAATATTTCCATCACAAATTTTTCACCAATTGTAGTGTTTGGTACATTATATTTTCCATAGATTTATTTTCCATTTTTTTCATGGAAAATATTTCCATCACAAATTTTTCACCAATTGTAGTGTTTGGTACCTTATATTTTCCATAGATTTATTTTCCAAAAAACTATCATTTTTCATATTTTTTCTTCTAAAATTGTGGAAATAAAACTTGTCCAACCCATAGAAAAATATCATTTTTCATGGAAAATAATGACAATCAAACATCCAAATTAAATTTTTCATGGAAAGTTTTTAAAATTCCATGAAAAGAAATTTTCCTAGAAAAGTTATTCCATGGAATTAATTTCTTTTCCACATATTTTTCATCTTGCAATCAAACACACCCTAAGAGAAAGCGAGAAAAGATGACACACCTGGACAACATGTTGATGTCACGGTATTTTATATGGCAAATAAGGGAAACTTATGAGTTTTATTACAACATCTCATTTTCCTTTATTAACCCTCTGATTTAGAAGTTTGAACAAATTGACAAGAGAATGTTAAACAAACCATCACTTAAACCTCTTTGACTTTTTCTCCTAAACTCTCACTTTAACTCTCTTCACCCTCAATCTAAGCAGACCCTAAAGCATGTGGTATTATTTTGATTGTCTTGGAACGTGTTTGAATTATTGATATATGATAAAGATGTTACATTTTGTTGATTTGGAATACCACATAACCATACTTTAAGAGCAGGCCGACCCATGAGTTTGGGTTATCCTACCCGGAGCTAATTTTGATTGTCCCTTGACCCATACTGATGTAAATATATGTCTAAATTGAGTTTGGGCTGGACCGATCCCAAAAAGAACAAATGGTCGGAAGGTTACCCTATAAAGATGTCTGTCCAAATCCGAATTTTTATCAGACTTACCACTATATTGGCCCTGTTAAGAGTACATGAAATAGTTCATTTCTCCTTTGAGTATTGTTTTTTTTTTGGTCTTAGTTTAGAATAAGAGGAATATAAATCGTCTCCAGTCCAGCAAACAGATGGTAATGTCTTAATCACCTTTGGATTATTGATAAATTCTAAGTTGTATAGTTTCTGCTGTCAAGAATCAAGATTGGGATAGATGGCTGATGGCTATGTTTTATTATTATTTTTTTCTCTTTATGTAACCATGATTATGTTATTTTTAGACCGAAAATGCTAACTTTAACAAATACTTCATAAAATTGTTTATTTATATTTATATGATCGTAAGTTATTTATTTACAGCAAAGTCGTTGTAGTATAGTGGTGAGTATTCCCGCCTGTCACGCGGGTGACCCGGGTTCGATCCCCGGCAACGGCGAATAATGTTTTTATATAGGCTTGGTCCCATAGGCCCCAGTTGCATACCATTAAGACATTCCTTTTCTTTTTCCTTTTCCTATTTGGTCCCAAAGGCCCACATAAAAGTGATGCATACAATTAATACTTATTCCTTTTTTTTCTTCCTTGTTCCTATTTGTATTCATTATTAAATTGTAGGATCAATTTTTTAAACCTTATTTTATGTATTTATTTATTTTTAATTTCCACCAATGGAATAATTTTCAGTCATGTAGGGGTTATTACTCGATTCGATCGGTCTTTTGCTAGAATTTTGGGGGTAACATACCCTCCAATCTGAGGGGTAGTAATATGAATATCCATCAATAAAGTCCACAAAAGCTTGATATCTGGAGTAGGGGTTATTACTCGATTGGAAAAAAAAAAAATTACTAGAAGTAAAAGGCAAATTCTAGATCATATTTTTCAATTTGAACTATTATGATGAACATAGTGACAATTCTAGATCATATTTTTCAATTTTAGAGTGATGGAACTATACTTTATTCTTTAGCACGTGATTTTCTAACGATCTCAGTATGCATCATTATAATCTTGTTTTAGTGCATGTTCGAAAATGCCAAGCAAGAAGAAAAGCGTGATGATATTAGAAGTTTTGAAATCTTCAATTACGCTCAAGATTGGATTCATGTAAAAGAAATAGACTCAACACTTGAGAGATTACAATGTGACGTTAATGAACTGGACTTTTTAAGCTCTTATTATAGAGGACGCTATAGAAGTTGAAGAATGAAACATCAAAGTCTTGTAGAGTTAGATCTATTTGAAATTTGAAGATATTGAAAATCGTCATCAAAGATTCCAAAATTCTGGACATGAAAATCAAAGACTGAAGATTAAACTGTAGATGGAATAATTTACTTTCACTATTTAAGCTTTTGTAGAACAAATGTTATACAATTTCTCAAATACATAAAAATTAATTTAAAATTTTTATTTTCATTATTTTTTTCTTTTATTTTTTTAAATAGCCAAAAGCACAAATCCAAACCAAAAATAGTTATTTTTAATACAACCCTGTCAAAACCGGACCTACCTTGGTCTAGCCCTGCCCAACTCAGACATGGTTCTAGACTACACTGGATTTGGGGTTTCGATTTTCAGTCCAGCCCGCTTCTCAAGACCAGCCTGGATCGGCTCGACCAAAACCCGCTCAATCCTGGTCAACTCTGGATCGACCTAATGTAATTAACACCTATACTAGTATATCCTCTCCACAGAAGTCCCTGACACTTATTATCTGGAGCATTATGTCACCTGGGCTGACCCTTACCCAGGGCAGGCCCAAAATTTTAAGGAACGACAAGTGTCTCTCTCTCTCTCTCTCTCTCTCTCTCTCTCTCTCTCTCTATATATATATATATATATATATATATATTTCCCTCTCTCTCTCTCTCTCTCTCTCTCTCTCTCTCTCTATATATATATATATATATATATATATATATATATATATATATATATATATATATATATATAATCGGAACCAAAAATCTCGCCCCTTTGCACCCTCGGATCGGGGGGGGGGGGGCTTGATCTAGCGGTCGAGGGGCGGACGGGGCTTCCGTGGGGCACCTCGGCGGGGCTCCCAATATATATATATATATATATGGGCAAATGACAAAAAAATTTTCATTAGATATTCGACTTTTGCAAATTAAGACCTATTAGTCATTTTTAGCAATTCGTCCCTCCTTAGATTACAAATCCACTCAATAAGGCCACTCTAGTCAAAATTAAAAAATTTAATTCCAAAAATGTCCCTGCCCCCCTCTTCCTCCTGTGGCGGCGGCGACCCCCCAGCCCCGCCCAACCCCCCCCGCCCTCCCCCCGCCGGCACTGCCCCCTTGTCCTCCTACCGCCCGACCCCCCTCTGCCCTCCACCCGCCGGCCTTGCCCCCCCCCCCCCCCCCCCAACCCCCCCCAACACCCTCCTCTCGCTCGACCCCCCCGCCAGCCCTCCCCTCGGCAGCGAGCCCCCAGCCCCGCCCGTCCCCCGCGAGCCTCCCCCCGACCTCGCCGAACCCGCATGGCCCTCCCCCGCACTCGCCGAACCCACGAAGCCCTCCCCGTGGGGCCGCCGGCCACCCAACCCCTCCCCCAATTGCCGAGGAACGAGGGGGGGAGGGATAAAATTGTCGTTTGGGAGTTTTTTGCAACAAAAAAATAAATAGTGGAGAATTTAAAAACATGGGATCTTTTTTCGCGAATTCTTATCAGACTTACCACTGTATTGACCCTGTTTAAGAGTACATGAAATAGTTCATTTCTCCTTTGAGTATTGTTTTCTTTTGTCTTAGTTTAGAATAAGAGGAATATAAATCGTTCTCCAGTCCAACAAACAGATGGTAATGTCTTAATCACCTTTGGAGTATTGATAAATTCTAAGCTGTATAGTTTCTGCTGTCAAGAATCAAGCTTGGGATAGATGGCTATGTTTTATTATTATTTTCTTCTCTCTATGTAACCATGATTATGTTATTTTTAGACATGTTTGTCATAGTATTTTCTAGATTTTCTGGATGTTTTCTCGTCTCCGCAAATGTATCCATCCGATTAGAACCCGTTTGGTTCACCGTAATGTAATCAAATTAAAAATATATATATATTTAATTACGATTACATTAGAGTGTACCAAACCATGCCTTAATGTCCTTCCATCTGTTTATCTTCAAATACTTCGTCAACATTAATATTTATATATGGTTAAGTTACCTAATTACATCAAAGTCGTTGTCGTATAGTGGTGAGTATTCCCGCCTGTCACGCGGGTGACCCGGGTTCGATCCCCGGCAACGGCGAATAAATTTTTCTTTTATATAGGCTTGGTCCCATAGGCATAGGCCCCACATGCATACAATGATGACTTCCATTTTTCCTATTTGTTCTCAAAGACCCACATAATTTTTTTATAGGCTTGGTCTCACAAGCCCAGATGCATACGATTAAGGCTTATTCCTTTTCTTTTTCCTTGTTCCTATGGTCCAAAAGGCCCACGTAAAAGTGACGCATACAGCTAAGACTTCCTTTTCTTCTTGTTCCTATTTGTATTCATTATTAGATTGTAGGATCAAATTTTTTTATTCATATATATATATATATATATATATATATATATATATATATATATATATATATATATATATTCACCAAAGGAATAATTTTCAATCATAATGGCGCTCTCTACCTGCTGACTACTAGAGCCCGTGGCTATTGCAATAGTTAAATTTAGCCAATGACACAGTATAATTTGAAAGGGAAAAAAATGTGACGTCGAAACAGGGGCGGTCCTGGTCCAGGACAGACTGGACGACGACTCAGGACACAAAGATTATAGCGACACCAATATGGACATATATAAATTAGAATAATGATGTACTATGGGCTATTCTTTATTCAAAAGAGTTATGGTGCAGTGGTTATTATGTTAGTCTTACATATTAGATGTCTTTAGTTCGTATTTTGGAGGCAACAATTTTTTTGTTATATTTTTATTTTAGTTGCTTAACTATTGTTTTTCACATAGGGTCCCATTTCGAGAATTCGCATTGGTCCTCCATGAGCTCAAGGCCGACCCTGCTATCACCTCTATGTGCATTTTGCTAACCAAGATGCTTGCAACAGCTTGCCAGATCTGAAAGTTAATTGAATGAGCTACCATGAGTAGATAAATATTACCAATCTTCTACGTAGACCAAATCTATATTTATTCTTGGATCCCTATCATAACTACTATTTTTCGTGAAAAATAATGACAATGAAACACCCAAATTAAGTTTTTAATAAGAAAATTTCAAAATTCCATAAAAAAAGGTTTTCATAGTAAAATAATTTTATGGAATTAGTTTATTTTTCATATATTTTTCACCTTGCAATCAAACGCACCATAAATGACATAGCATTTCCTTTTGAATCATTGTCATATCCTGGTGCATCACTCTTTGTTTGTTCTCATGCAATGATCAGAAAATATCCGATACCGATACCCGAAAAAAATGTTTACTTGGCTATGTGTTGGCATTTTCTTAAATATTAGCTCAGCAGGTCAGGATTGTGCCTGAAATAGCTTGGCATCCAACTCTTATTTATGACCAGAAGATTGTGAAAATTAACAAAATATATATAAGCAACCATGCATAATATATACATGAGTAAGTTTGATCTTGATGTCTTCCAATATGAACTCCTGCTCTAATTCCAAGCTTATATGTCTATCATCCTGAAGGAATCTGCTACAACCTTGAGCTGGTCCCTTACTCTGCTCCACCTTCTTTGATTTGCACCCACAACCAAAGTATAGTAGCGCCCTTGAAAGAAAAGTAGTCAAAAACTTGAGCTATTATATTGTGAAACCCAGTTTTCGTAATTTATTTGTAAATAGAATTTTCGTATTTTAATATTAAACGTTTTTCAAATTATTATTATTATTATAGTTATTATATATTTTGGTTGAAAAGTGATTTCGAAAATTATTTATCAACATGGACTTTTGGATGTTTCGACCCAGACCCGAGATTCGAGCCTGAGCCCAACCTTCTCTTTCCCAATTCTTTCTAATCTGAATATTTGACTTGGTTTAATAATTTTAAAAAAATAATAATAATAATAAAAAAATATTTATGCGGTTGTGAACTGGTCCCGAAGGACCAGTGTTCATTCAGCTAGACTTGGTAAACCCCTTTCCCACGATCTCTCCCCACCATACAACTCACAGACCACTCCTTTTTTTTCCCACCCTCTCTCCCACGTCTCTTTCCACACAAAGCTCTCAAGTTTTCCCTCACAAATCACTCTCAGAAAACCCATTCTCAACAACTCTCTCCCTCTCTCTCCCTGACTTCTTCCATTGGAGAAACCCCCCTAGCCGAATCCTCCTCCCGAGCCCCCTTTCTCCGGCGAGTTTCCCCGAGGTCGGCGACCTCTCCCGCGGCCATCCGCCGTCGTCCGCCGCCGATCCCGAGGCCGGCGACCCCCTCCGCGCGGCTTCCCCCGCCGCTGACCTCCGCGGCCGACCTCCGCCGCCCTGCGGCCAGAGCCCCCGCGCGTCCGGCGAGCTCCTCCCGCGAGCGCCGACCTCCTCCGCGTTCGCCCGAGCCACCTCGACGCCCCCGACCGCGCCCCCGCGCTGTCAGTGCTCCGCCGCCCGACCGGCGCTGCTGTCCGCCGGACCCCGCGCCCTAGCCGGCGCTGACCCGGTTTCCCAGCCGGCAGCCCTCCGGCGCCGCCCGCGTCAGCACACCCCGGCCTCGAGCCCCTCCTCCGCGGATCTCCGCAGCTCCCCGCTGCGCTGTCCGCGCCCTTTCCCGTCCGGCGAGGCGTGCCCTAGCGCAGCCGACCGGCTTTTCTCCCTCGGCCGCACTTCTCCCCGCGGCAGACCCTTTCCGGCGAAGTCCCCGCTCGTGTCCGAGCTTTCTCGGCAACGCTCTGTGGATTTCATTCCACTGTACAGTGCTTCGTGGAGCTCTTGCTGTCTGGATCCGCAAGGAAGTTGCTGTCCGGGATCTTCGACCTGCTGCCGAACGTTGTTTCGGATTTTTCCCGAGATTTTTCCGCGGCTCCCCGCCAACGGAATCTGGTAATTTCTGGATAATCACAGTAGTTCGTCCCCCGTAGAGTCGATGATGATAAATCGGTCCCCGGTTCCCTCTCGGGAATCCGGTTAGCTGCGTTATATTTTTCGTTTAGCCGCGTTAGTTTATTTTCCTGTGTTTTACCTGCTGGTTTGGTGTGAATTGGTTGGATTGGGATTCCCGGATATTTCGGGAAATTTGGTGGTATTGGAAATTATTTTCTGGTGGTGTTGGAAATTATTTTGGTGGATATTCTGTGGATTATTTTGGGTTGGAAATATTTTCAGGAGTTTGTTGGCGCACTTCCCAGTTTTGGGTTTGTCCCGAAATAGAGGAAGTGCTGTCCACATTTTTACAAAAACCTATATTTATATTGATTTCAAAACTGGCTTTCGAAAATGAATTTCTAAACTGATTCTCGGGCGACGACCGTACCAGTCCGTGGGCCCCGGCGAAATGCAAACGCACCGGTCCGACCGGACGTTGTGGTATTAGCCGAACTTTGAGGAATGGACCGAGTCTGAGACTCCTAGCTTTCTTTTAATTATTTTATTTTAGGCTATTTATATTAGATATTTAATTCCTGTACTTTAATTATTTGATTTCAGTCATTTTCTCTTATTTAATGTAAAAGGAAAATTGTACCGGGCATAAGCTCACCCTAGGACCATTAGCTGTGCCAATGTATTGTGTAGCTTAGTTTTATTTTATTTTCTCTTTTCTGGTGGATGTGATTTGGGTGGTTTTGATTAGTCGCATATTCGTAGTTTAGAACGTAATTTACTGGTTAATTACGAAGTTAGTTAAAATGAATAAATATTATTAATTCACGATTTATCACTAAAAGAAAAACTGTATTTTTATAAATATATTACGAAAACACAAAGTTTTCCAAAGTTAAATTGATTTTCGTGTATTTCCAAATAATCCAATTAACCGGTTTAATCAACGCACGTAGTTGCGACGTAACCGTTAGCTGTAGTTTAATACAACTTAAAACCTGACTAGGACATGACTACTAGAGATTGCAACTAGCACACTTAGTCTGGTTATTCAGGAATCTAAGTCGAGTTCTCAACTGTAGGAATTCGAAGATTCACCTGACGTTCCTCCTCGGTATCAACCCGTCTCTCCAGTCATTCAATTGAGGCAAGTATAGTTTGTGTTAGTTTACAGTTATTTACTTAATCGTTTTACTGCATGTCTAAACCACGTCTCAAACACGAAACTCTCACCGAGAGTACTGTACTGTAACTACTGTAACTATTGGGGACTGGGGAATAGTGTAATGATTATGACCATACTGTAACAAAACCCCCTTATCCATTACTGTAACAAACCCAAGCCGGTCATATGTCATTACCTATTCAAATCACTGTTTTCTACTGTAACAAACTTGTTTTAAAACTGTTTAGAACTGCATGATTCTATTTCTTATTTAACTGTTTAATTAGCATGAATTGTACTTTGCTCCCTCCTGACTGGAGACAACATTTTAGGTAACACTGAGGATGACGAGCTATACTATAATAGCTACTATGACCCGATCCTCTACCCTGCGACGGTACCGGAGCCGTCTCTGGAGGACGCTGATCCTGGGACTGCTGAACCTGATGCTTAGATAGTTTCTCTTTCTGCATTTTTTTCTTTATTTGGAGTTTGTAGTTTATTTCTGCATTTCCTTTCCAGTTGTATTTCTGAGTATTTATTAAATAAAGTTTCAAATTTCGAATAGAACAGTTGTGACAAATGTATTTGTGTTATTGTGATTACCTGCAATGGAACAGCTTACTGCCGCCGTCTCACCACGGTGCAGGCTGGGCATGGTCCGGTTCGACCCATTAATTTGGGATCGGGTCGTGACATGTTTTCAGTGGTGGCCCATGCAGGTCACAACAACAACTTAGGAAAACCTATCTAGAAGCAATTAGAACACTAGAACATCAATTTGTCACGACATAGGACCGAAATATTTTATTATTAAATATTTTTGGTTGATTATAGACTGGTAGGCTACCTTGCTTATGAGTGCGTCCTAAACCTTCCAGAGAATGACCATTGACAAGACCAAATCCTGTTGGCGATGAGGTGTTATCTCCGGATCATACCCCATCCCCTCAACCAAGCCAGGGTCTTTCCCCTCGCGGCTGTTTGATCGTTCGCATAATGCATCCAGTGAAGTTTTTCCTACACTGGCAAATCCTACCTCATCTCAAACTGAATTTCAATTCCCTGGTGGATTATTCATTTTGTTGCTCCACCAGTACCAGCAATCATTTTCCAATGGTTGTCCTATTCCAAGAAATCTTGGAGATCCAGAAAGCTCAAGATGAAGCCCAGCAGGAACAGATGAATATCACGAGAGAAGACATGAAGAACGTCATGATGTAGCCTTAGATATCCCCAACCAAGTTAGAGCAGAACTTTTGCCCTAGGAAGGATACCCCTGAATTTAGAAGATATTGGGTCCCATCGAGTACTCTACTTTCCGGCAGTCTTGCAGTAAGAAGCTTTGGGCTTGTAACTATTGCAAGAGGCCTGGTCATCAGGCCGTTAGTTGCCACAAGAGATTGGGACAATGTTTGGCATGTGGATCTGCTGAACATCGGGTAAAGGACTGCCCTTATCTGTCTATCAAAACAGAGCTCATATTCCAGCAACACCTGTTAGGCCACAACCTAAGGACCCTCTTCCTACCCAGCAGACCCTGCCCCTTACAATAAGGCATGATGCATACTTGAGGTTCATAGAAAAGGAAGTAGTTGGAGACTGCTCATCCAAGAGCCAGAACCATGAGGAATAGTACCTAGAACCGCTGAATAGCATCATCTTTTGGAAGTTGTAACAGGATGTCCTTAGATCAAACATAAGAGCTTTTGCTGTAACCCTCCACATGAATAGAAGTTTTTGTTACACCCTTATGGCAGATGTTTTCCTGATAGTCTCCCCGGATTATCCCAGATCTAGACATAGGATTCACCCTTGACCTAGTCCCTGGCTCTTTCCCTAATTCTAAAGGATGTTACAGAGTCAACCCGAAGGTGGCCAAGAAGATGAAGGACCAGATCAATGAAGGCTCTAGAATTTATTCAGAGTGGAACTTCACTTTAGGGAGTATCTATCTTGTTTGTGCCCCAGAAGGTTGGAACAAACGGATGTGCATCAATTACCAGACACTAAAGAACAAGTACTTTCTGCCTTGATCGAGGATCTGTTTGATCTGGTTGTGTGGAGTTAAGGTGTTTCGAAGTTTGACTTAAGATTTGACTACCATCAAATCAAAGTCAGGAAAGAGGACATTTCCAAGATGACGTTTAAACACCAAGTAAGGGTAGTTTTCTGTGGTCAGGACGTTAGACTGACAAATGCTTCTGTTGTGTTCATGAATCTCATGAACAGAGATTTTCATGAGTATTTGAATCGGTTTATCTTCTCCATAGATAACATCCTGATATATTTGAAGACTGAAGAAGAGCATGAAGAACACCTGAGGAAGTTTTGGAAACTTTGAGGAAAAAGAAGTTTTATGGTAAGTTATCTGAACGTGGATTTTCCTTGACAAGGTGGACTTTTGGCCATGTTGTCAAGAGAAGAAATTTCGATGGAAGATAGCTGATGTTGAAAAGTGGTATATCCCAAGTTCAATTCGGAAGTTTCTTGAACTTGGCCGGCTACTATCAGAAGTTCGTGAAGGATTTCGTCAAGATTGCTGAGCCGATGACAAAGCTCACTTAGAAGAATGAAGAGTTCATCTGAACGAAAAGTTTGCCAGGCGGCATTGAGGAGCTGAAGAAGAGACTTACCACTACACCAATCCTTGCGCTACCCGCAGGAACCGGTGGGTTCTCAATTTACAGTAATGCCTCTGGAAAAGGACTGGGTTACGTTCTTCAACAACATGGGAAAGTATCGCTTACACATGTAGGCAACTACAGACTCATGAGAAGAATCATCCCACACCTAATTTGAATTGCTTTGAAGCTTTGGAAGCATGATTTTTATGGAAAGGGAGTGAAAATATGTACGGACTACCCAAAGTCTGAAATATGTTTTCACTCAGGAAGGGCTGAATGTTAGACTAAGAAGATGGTTGAAGCAGATGAAGGATTTCGACATCAACCTGCAGTACCATTCTGGTAAGGCTAATGTGGTCGCTGATGCACTTGGTCGAAACTGATGGCGAAGTTCTTAACCAAGGACTAGCACCTGCTAGAAGACATCGAAAAGTTTGGACTGGAGGTTATACTACCTGGAGATAGAAGGACGGAGCTGGATGATGATTCAGTATTGATGAAGTTCGAGGCTGAGGGATAAAAGTCAAGAGAACGTATTTACAAAACAAAGCACTTTGCAGGCTTAGAGATCAAGTGTTGGCAGGAACGCTTGAGGGTTTCTAAATTAATCAGCATTGGAACTCTGAAGAATGGTACGAGACTTTGCGTATCGGCTGACAAACGGAGGAACGAGTTGATGAAAGAAATGCACCGGTCACAGTATTCCATAAATTCAGGAGATAATAAGATGTATCGGAATATGCCTCCGTTGATTGGTGTTATGGAATAAAGAAGGACAATTCCAGGTATGGGATTAGATGTGAATTTGCCAACATGAGGAATTTAGCAAGAGAACAATCAGCTTGTTGGAGCCGCTGGACAATTCGGAGTGGAAGTAGAAGCATATAACAATGAACTTTGAGTAAGGATTGCCTTGTTCCCAAGGAGGGAAGGGCACCAACTGGATTATAATAAACCGACTGACTAAGTCAGCACACTTTATTTCCTCTCAAAGTTGGTTATTCATTAAGAAGTGGGCAGCATTTTACGGGAAGCACATCTACCGGAATCATGGAGTACCGCGGGACGAGCAATCAGAGAGGTCAATCCAGACGCTTGAAGATGTATTGAGATTTTGCGTCTTGGAATTTGGTAGGTCTTGGGAAGACCAAATTGCATTTGGTGAAGTTTTTCCTACCAGAGGAACAATCAGTTTTGACGGAGCTGGAAATTGAGGCTAGATACATCAGGCCATTTGAAGTTTAAGACGCGTTGGTAATAGTGTACCAGTTAGCTCTACCAGCTAATCTTGAGAGGTTGCAACGTCTTCTACGTCACAGCTCAGACGTTACATTTCGGATCCGAGTCACATTTTGGATAATTCAGAGCTCAAGTTTGGACTTAACCTTTCAGTGCCAGAGAAACCAGTTGCAAGCCTAGTCAGAGATGAGAATCAGAATTTGAGCCATCACTTAAACTCCTATTCCTTATCCTCTCTTTTCCCGTTCTAAATTTGACTAATGCTGCTAAGTTAGCCTAGTTTTGCAAGCTATCTCTTTAAATCTAGCTTGATCATGACGATATTTTATTGGGTGCACCCACTAATATATTGTCTAATCAGGACCGGTGCATGATGGTCTGATCAACCTCGTGTACTTTGGTTCGCTTTCGTATTTCCTTTTTCTGTATGGATGATATCATAAATGAAACTAGTCCCTAAATCGTTTCATCCACGACTGCATTGGAAATTCTTATTGTTGGACCTGAGTTACGGATACAGTATCCGTACCTGCTTGATTTGAGTCTATCCTACCCCCTAACCCTGCCTTTAATTTCGAGGACGAAATTTTCTAAGGAGGGAAGATTGTGAAACCCAGTTTTCGTAATTTATTTGTAAATAGAATTTTCGTATTTTAATATTAAACGTTTTTCAAATTATTATTATTATTATAGTTATTATATATTTTGGTTGAAAAGTGATTTCGAAAATTATTTATCAACATGGACTTTTGGATGTTTCGACCCAGACCCGAGATTCGAGCCTGAGCCCAACCTTCTCTTTCCCAATTCTTTCTAATCTGAATATTTGACTTGGTTTAATAATTTTAAAAAAAATAATAATAATAATAAAAAATATTTATGCGGTTGTGAACTGGTCCCGAAGGACCAGTGTTCATTCAGCTAGACTTGGTAAACCCCTTTCCCACGATCTCTCCCCACCATACAACTCACAGACCACTCCTTTTTTTACCCACCCTCTCTCCCACGTCTCTTTCCACACAAAGCTCTCAAGTTTTCCCTCACAAATCACTCTCAGAAAACCCATTCTCAACAACTCTCTCCCTCTCTCTCCCTGACTTCTTCCATTGGAGAAACCCCCCTAGCCGAATCCTCCTCCCGAGCCCCCTTTCTCCGGCGAGTTTCCCCGAGGTCGGCGACCTCTCCCGCGGCCATCCGCCGTCGTCCGCCGCCGATCCCGAGGCCGGCGACCCCCTCCGCGCGGCTTCCCCCGCCGCTGACCTCCGCGGCCGACCTCCGCCGCCCTGCGGCCAGAGCCCCCGCGCGTCCGGCGAGCTCCTCCCGCGAGCGCCGACCTCCTCCGCGTTCGCCCGAGCCACCTCGACGCCCCCGACCGCGCCCCCGCGCTGTCAGTGCTCCGCCGCCCGACCGGCGCTGCTGTCCGCCGGACCCCGCGCCCTAGCCGGCGCTGACCCGGTTTCCCAGCCGGCAGCCCTCCGGCGCCGCCCGCGTCAGCACACCCCGGCCTCGAGCCCCTCCTCCGCGGATCTCCGCAGCTCCCCGCTGCGCTGTCCGCGCCCTTTCCCGTCCGGCGAGGCGTGCCCTAGCGCAGCCGACCGGCTTTTCTCCCTCGGCCGCACTTCTCCCCGCGGCAGACCCTTTCCGGCGAAGTCCCCGCTCGTGTCCGAGCTTTCTCGGCAACGCTCTGTGGATTTCATTCCACTGTACAGTGCTTCGTGGAGCTCTTGCTGTCTGGATCCGCAAGGAAGTTGCTGTCCGGGATCTTCGACCTGCTGCCGAACGTTGTTTCGGATTTTTCCCGAGATTTTTCCGCGGCTCCCCGCCAACGGAATCTGGTAATTTCTGGATAATCACAGTAGTTCGTCCCCCGTAGAGTCGATGATGATAAATCGGTCCCCGGTTCCCTCTCGGGAATCCGGTTAGCTGCGTTATATTTTTCGTTTAGCCGCGTTAGTTTATTTTCCTGTGTTTTACCTGCTGGTTTGGTGTGAATTGGTTGGATTGGGATTCCCGGATATTTCGGGAAATTTGGTGGTATTGGAAATTATTTTCTGGTGGTGTTGGAAATTATTTTGGTGGATATTCTGTGGATTATTTTGGGTTGGAAATATTTTCAGGAGTTTGTTGGCGCACTTCCCAGTTTTGGGTTTGTCCCGAAATAGAGGAAGTGCTGTCCACATTTTTACAAAAACCTATATTTATATTGATTTCAAAACTGGCTTTCGAAAATGAATTTCTAAACTGATTCTCGGGCGACGACCGTACCAGTCCGTGGGCCCCGGCGAAATGCAAACGCACCGGTCCGACCGGACGTTGTGGTATTAGCCGAACTTTGAGGAATGGACCGAGTCTGAGACTCCTAGCTTTCTTTTAATTATTTTATTTTAGGCTATTTATATTAGATATTTAATTCCTGTACTTTAATTATTTGATTTCAGTCATTTTCTCTTATTTAATGTAAAAGGAAAATTGTACCGGGCATAAGCTCACCCTAGGACCATTAGCTGTGCCAATGTATTGTGTAGCTTAGTTTTATTTTATTTTCTCTTTTCTGGTGGATGTGATTTGGGTGGTTTTGATTAGTCGCATATTCGTAGTTTAGAACGTAATTTACTGGTTAATTACGAAGTTAGTTAAAATGAATAAATATTATTAATTCACGATTTATCACTAAAAGAAAAACTGTATTTTTATAAATATATTACGAAAACACAAAGTTTTCCAAAGTTAAATTGATTTTCGTGTATTTCCAAATAATCCAATTAACCGGTTTAATCAACGCACGTAGTTGCGACGTAACCGTTAGCTGTAGTTTAATACAACTTAAAACCTGACTAGGACATGACTACTAGAGATTGCAACTAGCACACTTAGTCTGGTTATTCAGGAATCTAAGTCGAGTTCTCAACTGTAGGAATTCGAAGATTCACCTGACGTTCCTCCTCGGTATCAACCCGTCTCTCCAGTCATTCAATTGAGGCAAGTATAGTTTGTGTTAGTTTACAGTTATTTACTTAATCGTTTTACTGCATGTCTAAACCACGTCTCAAACACGAAACTCTCACCGAGAGTACTGTACTGTAACTACTGTAACTATTGGGGACTGGGGAATAGTGTAATGATTATGACCATACTGTAACAAAACCCCCTTATCCATTACTGTAACAAACCCAAGCCGGTCATATGTCATTACCTATTCAAATCACTGTTTTCTACTGTAACAAACTTGTTTTAAAACTGTTTAGAACTGCATGATTCTATTTCTTATTTAACTGTTTAATTAGCATGAATTGTACTTTGCTCCCTCCTGACTGGAGACAACATTTTAGGTAACACTGAGGATGACGAGCTATACTATAATAGCTACTATGACCCGATCCTCTACCCTGCGACGGTACCGGAGCCGTCTCTGGAGGACGCTGATCCTGGGACTGCTGAACCTGATGCTTAGATAGTTTCTCTTTCTGCATTTTTTTCTTTATTTGGAGTTTGTAGTTTATTTCTGCATTTCCTTTCCAGTTGTATTTCTGAGTATTTATTAAATAAAGTTTCAAATTTCGAATAGAACAGTTGTGACAAATGTATTTGTGTTATTGTGATTACCTGCAATGGAACAGCTTACTGCCGCCGTCTCACCACGGTGCAGGCTGGGCATGGTCCGGTTCGACCCATTAATTTGGGATCGGGTCGTGACATATATTAACACCCATGTCTGTTCATTGTACCAGTAAAGGTTTCAAAATTATACAAAGATCTAAAGAAACAGTGGATAGTATGTGAACCAGTGAATGGTCATAAAACCGAACTATAATCATCACCAGAACATAGTAATTGACAGATATTACTGAAATTTTGTGACATTTTATGATGCATAGATATTTGATGATTCAAATTATAAGTTATACTCCTATGGATTTTTTTTTTCTTCACAGAAGGAAATGGGATAGTTCGAAAGATACATACCGTTACCTATAGCTATGGTTGCAAAGGCAGTCCGGGAAAAGCTTGGAGATTCAAGTTCATACTCGAAGGTCCAGTAATTCTTCCCATCATAAGTTCTCTGCATCATGTGACAAGTTCCGGAAACATTTCTTAACATATGACTTTGAATGAATTAACATATGAACAACAATTCTTTTAACAATTGGTCTCCATGGAAGTAAATTATAATTGTCGAAGCGAGGTCAACTGGCAATGCCATAAAATTCTTTGTACTGGTAAATGAAGTGGCGAACAACAATTGGATTGGTTTGGTAGAACACATGATTAGTCTTATATAGAGGAAAAGAAAAGGAAAAAAAAAAGTCATGTTGTATATTATTCATGTCCTAACTGCAAAAGCATATAGAAAATTGATCTATGTTGTCAGAAATATGTGTGGTGCATAAAATTTTCAGGTAGTCTCATAAAAACACTGACCTCTTGAATATCATATATGGTTGGCTTCTGAATCGGTGCAGCATATACATTTTTTACCAAGTTAAAAACAACCTGGAAATTAAAGTAAATATAATTTGGTCAGGGAAATAATATCGCGGGAAATTCATGCCATTATTCATTGCAATAGGAAAAATGAACAATTGAGTATCAGTAATCCGTATCATTTTGGAACAACTTATTAGCTCCCTGTGGTTACCTCATCCATGGGACCCAAATCACGAACATCCTTTTTCTCGGTGGGAATAAAACCGACTCTAACGTGCTGCAGTGCTGCAAAGCGATCTTTGAATGCCGAATCATGGCCTAGAAAATCAAAGTCCTATATGACAGATTAAAGAGGTAAGTCGGATACTCAGATTCTACTTTCTTAATTTCAATGCTCTAGTTTGAGTGATCGATCTTTTGCTACAATTTTGTATTGTACCGAAGGCTTCGATTATACAAATTTGTGGGGTAACATACCCTCCAATCCGAGGGGTAGTAATATGAATATCCATCTATAAAGTCCACAAAAGCTTGATACTTCTCTGGTACTTCTGCAGGATTAAGAGTTATTACTCGATAGAAAGAGCGGAAAAAAAAAATATACAAGGCAAACAATTTCGTAAACTTGTATGTTCTGATAAGACTTGGAAAACTAAATTACATACGACATTTTAATGCGTACAAGTTTTTATTCGTTACTTTTATGCTTTGAATTAATGCTCATATCAGCTAATATAAATTGTAAAATTGTTGCGCACTAACATGTGGTGATACCTTCAGCAGATGCAAATCTTTCTGGGAGTAAACTTGTGGTCAGTGCTCCAATGCCAATTAACATCAGTCTCCTCTTACAACAGTCTGAAAGTAACCATAAAATGTTTTACGTATGTAGAGAAGCTGATATCTATATATAAGACATGTAGGTTCAGTAATTATGTCCTCTCAACAATAAATAAATAATAGATCGGTGTTCCTACGTGGAAGTGGCCCATTGTCCTCCTACTAGCATCGGAGCCCAACCCCAGCCCGGGCCAGTGGGGTCCTAAATAATAAGATATGTAGGTTGACCCACAAATAGTAAATTCATTTTACAATCTAGTAATTTGCATTTCATCAGTTCAACATAGCTAATTTGCAGCAGCAAAGCACTTTGGCTCTTGAATCTTGAGCAAAGGAAAAAAAAGAAGAAGTGTAAACTTCACAAACATGTACATAGCTAACTTGCGTTCACCAGTTCAACATATATATATAGCTGATGCCAAACTAGTTCACATGATCTAGAGGAGACAAAGAGCTAGATAGACTACTGTGATATACATACCTAGAGCAGGAGGAGGTGGAGATGGAGAAGCCTCATGAGCCCTGACACGAAACTGAACTGTCCTACCGCGACGGTGCGGTACCATCTATGTATACAAGTGCAGCATGCATGATGAGTTATGAAAGAGACCATATGCAAGTAAGAAAAAGAAGGAGGAGGACTAATTATAACCTGGGGGTGAGAGGAAGTAGTGGAGAAGAGGGTTCTGTGTACTGTAGGGGAATTATGAAGGGAAGCCATTAATACTCTTGAGAGAGGCAGAGATTATAGAGAGTTGGGTTTGTGCTGTTTTTTTGTTCTTTTTGTTCTGCAGTTGTGAGAAGAAGAAAAAAAGAAAAATAAAGGAGGGAGAAAAATGAGGTTGGTTGGTTGGTTAGTTGAAAGAGAGAAGGATACCTTATCTTCTTCACTCACTCTCTACTCTTTCATGCCTCTGTCTTCCCTATCAGTTTGGATTGAGGATTTGAGGATTCTATTGAAAGTGTAAAATTAACCCACTTTGCTCACCAATGTTCAAAAAGAGGTCGAACCGGTCAGGACATTGGGTTGGATCAAATCGGTTCAACAAATGGGTTATATGGATTTATAATCTTAACTCGAATATATTACATAGTACATCATTACATATATACTACTTAGAAGTTATGTATGTATATCACAGTACAAATTATCATTTTCTTAATTCTCATTGTTTCCCCAATTCTATGTAAATAATTATCGTTGTAATTAATTAAGGTATATTTTATAATATCTTGCAAAAATGGTATATTTTATAATATAAAGTTTTAACTCTTGGTTTACAATTAATAAAATTTGAGTGGTTATTAGAAAATTAAATTTATCTAATTGACACGCATTTGTTGCAAATAGTGATTAGTGGCACAAACAAAATTTAAAATATAAATTATAATCATCTTAGTACTTTAACTAACATTAATTTTTATTTAGATACCTAAAAACTATAAAGTTGATTAAATATCTAGTTACATAAAAACTATAAAGTTGATTAATTTTTATTTAGATATGATTGAAATTTTACCTGAAGTGTATGATAATTAAAAGTGCCAATTTCTATACAACCCCTACACTTCAAGTACTATCAAAATTTAGCAAAATTTTATGACTTTGAATATTTATGTAAACTGGGACAATGTTCTAATTTTTGCTCGGCCTAACATGATTTATTTTTCAGATTTGAAATTTGAACTGTGAGATGCGAAATCTATAATAAAATTTGAAATACAAATATGTTGTAACTTATAAATCCAATACAATTTTAAATTTAAATTTCAATATTCTAAAATTTAAATCCAATCCATTATGGATTTGAATTTAAAACATTGAAATTTAGAATTTAAAATTATATTGGATTTAGAAGTTACAACATATTTGTATTTCAAATTTGTATTATAGATTTCTCATCTCACAGTTCAAATTTCAAATTTTAAAAAAAAAATCATGTTGGGCCCCACGAAAATTAGAACATTGTCCCTGTGTACAGAATTTTTCAAAGTCATAAAATTTTGCTAGTACTTAAAGTATAGGGGTGTTATAGAAAATAGCTTTTCTTAATTATTATACGTAAAATTTCAATCATATTTTTTTTAGTCTTAGTTTTTATGTAACTAGATATTTAATCAAATTTATAGTTTTTAGGTATCTAAATAAAAATTAAATGTTAGTTAAGTACTAAGATGATTATAATATTATAATTTAAATTTTGTTAGTAATCACTATATGCAACAAATGCGTACCAATTAGATAAATTTAATTTTCTAATAATTCACTCAAATTTTATTAATGGTAAACCAAGAGTTAAAACTTAAGTATATTATAAAATATACCTTCTTCTTTTTTCAAGATATTATAAAATATACCTTAATTAATTATAAAAGATAATTAGTTACATAGAAATGGGGGATAATGAGAATTAAGAAAATGGTGTCAAAGACCACCAAAAAAAAAAAACACTAATGAGAAGTGGTGGGGGTTGGGGTGTCCCTTCCAACCCACCCATCCTCTTAACTAGTTCCATCGATCAACATCGCATAAAAATAATCACAGATCAAACATGTGATTTGTAAATCTTGCATCATCTTTTCTACATCTAAAAAGATATTGTTTTTGCAACAAGATAAAATGCTATTTTCATGTATAGGTCTTCTTATAGAATAGAAGATATTTTAGATATAGTTATAACATAACATATGTTGCATGCACATGAATTTGATGTGATATGACATGTTTTAGACACACAATAACAGTAATTTCACACATAATTTGATGTGTGCTAGTATACTTTTTTAACTGACCCACACTACAGAAACACAACAAGAATATTAACTCCCTTGATTTGTGTTACTTAAAATAAAAAATAAAATAAAAGAAACCGAAAAGATTTTTGTACTTTTTTTTTGAGGTCTCCTTTCTTCAAGTCGGACTATGGTCCAAAACCACTCAGCCGTCCAGGAGAAGATTTGAACCCGAAACCTATGCTCGATGGCCTCCCGCACTACTACTAGGCTAGTGCATGGTAACATATTTTAGCTAATTGGCTATAAGGTAACAAGTGTACCAAGTTTTTAAATAAAGTAACAAAAAACGCATAACCTAAGGCGTTTTTCTCACTGGAGAAAAAATAATTTTCTTGATTTAATAATAATAACACAGCCTATGCCAATTTTGTTGCAAAAGTTTTTGTAACCTTTTCACTTAACCCCTATAACAAATACTAATTTGCATAAAAATCTATTAGTCGTCCGTCCATTTTTTTTCTGTTATATGATTGGCTGTGATAAAATGTAGAGTAGAATTATACAAGAAAAGACAATTGTATATTTTTTCACAGCCCAATCCCAAAACAGATGAAGCTTATATACATACTCATTTATCATATGTAGTTGAAATTCTATAATACTTTTAAAACATGATACAAGAATATAAAAATCAAGTTATCATATATAGTTGAAAATTACACATTGCACGAATGTTACATAATACATGTTTTATATATATGCGAACATAAAAAATTTCGGCTCTACAGTTGATGTTACATCTTACTTCCACTATGTATTTGCTGTCTTGGCATTTTTGTTAACTATATATTTCAATTTATTCTTCCCCAAATTTTTAAAAAATTGGACATCCATTTATCAATAGTTCTAATAAAATTTTATAAAAAAATTGTTGCACACGCGACGCGTGTGCCCGGGCACTAGTCATATATAGTTGAAATTCTATAATACTTTTAAAACATGATACAAGAATATAAAATCTACTTATACCATAATCGAAAATTTGATTAGGTTACGACAGTTTCGATCTCGAACTCCTATGATGGACACTTTTTTCTCGATTTATGTTCGATGACCGAACAACATAACCCTCGCCAGGAGATTGTCTTTTATACGTTAACATATCCAGAGATACCGTAACGAGGGGAGTTGAGGGTTAAAATTTAGCCACGTTGTCAGCTTATAAAAAAGTAATATATTTTTTGGATGGGAGAATGGTAGATTCTTTTATGCAAATTAGTATTTGTTGCAGGAGTTAAGTGAAACTTTTGCAACAAAATGCGAATATTGTGTTTTCTTTGTAAATAATTGTATGTGGATTGAATTTTTTTGATAAACTTATCACCTTGTTCACAAATATTTGTTACCTCTGGTCAGAAATTTTCCTTCAAATAAAGGCTAATTCTAAGGGTACATCAAAAATTGCTAGGGACTATCCCTTACTAGGAGACAACCCATAATAGTGGAACTTTTATTAGGGACAGCCCAAAATTTACTCGGGACTAGCCCTCCCAAATTCTATTAGGGTTTCAGGAGGCGAAGGAGGACGAGGAGGGGGGGAGGAGGCGGGGGAGGCCGACGGGGGCGGGGGCGGGAGGGGGGGGGGGGGTGGGGGAGGGGATGCGGGAAGGAGGCGAAGGAGACGACAAGGAGGACAGAGAGATAGACGAGGTGGCGACGGGTGGCTGAAAAAGATGGAGGGATCTGGTGGGGCAGAGGGCTGCTTCCCCTTCGTCGTCGTCGGAGCGGGAGAGGTCGGCGAAGGAGGCTGCTGCGGAGAGGGGGTAGGCGGAGGAGGAGTTGGAGGAGGAGGCGACGATGGATGAGGAGGAGATGGAGAATGAGGAGGAGAGGCCTCTGCTGCCTCCTCCTTCAACGACGGCGGGGGCGAGGAGGAAGGGTTCCAGCCGATACGAATCCAGTATAAAATAGGACTGCAACTAAGTTGGCAGTCCTATTTTATGTTAGGACCGCCAACTTAGTTGCAGTCCTACTTGCTGAAAAATTTGGGCCAGTCCAAATTAAAGAAAATGAATGACAAACTTAAATTTTTTTGAAAAAAATATATAGACTAGCTCCTAGCAAAAAGTAATGTGCCATTAGAATTAGTCCGAGCTCTCTAGCCTAGTGGTATTAGAGCGGACACCCGGAGGGGCCGGCAAGGTTCGAGCCCCCCAATTGTGTGTGTGAGTGGGATTTAAAAAAAAAAAAAAACTGGATTAGTATCATATAATTTCATTTCTTCTTCTCTCTCCACCTACCAGTCTCCAACAACAAACGAACAACCGATGCAAATATAAAGAAAAGAGCACCACCACTACTGCTTCTCCTCTCTTTTCTAGAGAATTAAAAACCCTAATTTCGTTACCATAACATCCGCCATGGATTCCAACCACTCCCCCGATCCAAACCCAAACCCTAACCCTTACCCCGCCGAAGAAGAAGAAGAAGAGCAGCAGCGACGTCTCCATTTCCTAACCCTAGAAGAAGAAGAAGGAGGAGGTGAAAAGTCTGCATCTGCCAATATCGTCGAGCCCCCCAAACTCCCGAGAAGCAAGCAGTCTCTGCCGGCAGACTTCTACGCGGAGGACGGGATCGAGATCGAGATCGCCGCGGAGGACCCTCCAGAAACTTCTAGATCCGCGGCGAGCCCGACGAGCAGCGGATACGCCGGGGAGAGGGGGAGCACCGGGGCGTCCAGCGAGATCGAGGAGGTCGACGGCGCCGATGGCGCCGACGGGATCGGAGGCGGTTTCGCCGATGATTGGGATCGTGGAAAGAGGAATCTCGATGAGGTGAGTTGTTGCTAACAAACTAACACAATCATCGGATTTTTTTTATACAGCTAGCTAACAAACTAGGAACAACAGAACTCCAAAAACTGCCGTGTCCGCCGCGTCACGTCATGTCGGAGAACACATACTGGTAGTTGTTGTATCGTTTGACTTAGTGTTACAAAAAACCAAGTTCTGAAAGTAGAGATAACACTAGAATAATGATAGAGAATTTCTGGACAAGTATATACTTTGCATAGATGAGATTGACTATAGCCTTGAATCTCAGTTAGGGTCTGTTTGGCAATTGTAAGGATAGCGGTTATGAGATGTTTTTATGAGCGGTTATGAAGGCTCCGATTTTGGGTGGTTTTTAAGTAACGGTTTTTAAACCAGTCCAATCCATGCTTGGTAATTCACCAACGAGCAGCTCTGAAAGTTTTTTACATGAATAAAATTAAAGAGGGAAGGGTATTAATAGTTACAATATATATTTTTGGTGATGATATAAATGGAATAAAATAATAAAACCGTTCAAAACCTACCGATTTGGGGTGTTTATAAAGCCACCCAAAATTGCATTATACCGATTTTGGAGGATTTTTGAGCCAATCAAAACCAGTGCCTCAAAGAAATAAACAAGTAGGAGTTTTCATAAACGGTCGGTTCAAAAACATCCTAGAACCGGTAAAAACTCTGTTACCAAGCAGACCATTAGTGACTATTGTCTTTATCTGAAGAAGTACTTGATGGACTACGCCTTAAATAAGACTTTTTGAATCAGGTTCAGACAATAGCACACATAATACACTATAGGTTCTTGGGTCTATCGGATGACGCTTTTGAATGGCCATGCGCACTTATTTCATATTCATGAGAGTTGTCTGGGATCGCCATGTCCTATAGTCGCGACCTTCACGACCTCTCATGTAGGTAAGTCCTCGAAGGGTTGTGATACGTATCAACCCTGCATGTCATGCTTGGACCAATTAAGAGTTAAAACTCATCCAACTATATCACACCGGAATACTGTCACCATAGGGATGGTATATCATTGTACAACCTCGTACAACCGCTTGGACTTCGGTGACTAATATGGAACACTGACCCCGGCTAGACTTTGGTGACTAATATGAAACCCTGACCCTGAGATTGAATTCTCAAAAACTAATGTCCAAGCGACTGTACGAGGTTGTACACTGATATATTATCCCTATGGTGACAATGTTCCTTTGTGATATGGTTAGGATGAGTTTTAACTCTTAATTGGTCTAAGCATGATATGCAGGGTTGATACCTATCACCAACCCTTCGAAGACTTACCTATATGAAAGGTCGTGAAGGCTGCGACTATGGACCATGGCGATCCCAGACAACTTTCATGAATATGAAATAAGTGCGCATGACCATTTAAAAGCGCCACCCGATAGATCCAAGAACCTCTAGCATACTATGTGTGATATTGTCTGAACCTGATTCAAGAAGTCTGATTCAAAGTGTAGTCCATCAAGTACTTTTAAAGACAATAGTCACTAAGTGAGATTTAAGGCTGTAGTCCATTTTATCTATTCATAGTATATACTTGTCCAAAAATTCTCTATCATTATTCTAGTGTTATCTTTGCTTTCAGAACTTGATTTTGGGGGGAATTGTTGTATCTTTTGACTTAGTGTTATAAAAAACCAAGTCAAGTCTCTCTTGACCGGTTCATTTGGGAACTCCAACGGTGGAGAATAAGTCTTCTCTTGACCAACTTATAAGGCTTCTAACATGGTATTTTGTTAGCACATATGGGTTGGGACCTAGCTATTTAAAGAGCTCTCTTTTCTTCTTGAAAGGTGCAACTCTATTTTCTTTGACATACCCACATTGTTACTGATCATTGATTCCAAAAGCAAACCAGTCTCCTATGTTCATTATCTTTTGTGTTCTTTCTGGGCAAATCTAAGTTCGGGTCATATCTCTTGAAGTTGTGTACGACGACGAGAATGCGGTAACACGGAGTTTTTACCACTATGAGAGTTCGAGAACAGTCTGCACATAGACCTCAGAACAACTCTTAGGGCAGTACATTTTGTGCGGCTTCCCAAGAGGCCGGTAATACTAAACTTGTTTTATTTTGATTGTTTACAGGTTTTCAAAAGGGAAAAAACAAGAGTTTTGCTAACAGTAGTGGCACTGACACTCCGAAAGCACGGTAGGAAATGCTAAAACAATGTGCCGTGTCTGTGTTAATGTGTCCTAATTGTGTGGTGTCCGTGCCCGTGTCTGTGCAACCATAGCTAGCAAGTCATCCTACTTTGACTATTTCATGTGTCAAGACCCTCATGTAATGGGTCCACTGGTCTCATTTGGGACTTGAGAGTCATCTCAAACAAATTTCCATAAATGCACTATTCATCCCTTCATTTATTGTATTGATGCTCATCTATCTCAACATTTGCAAATGCGGTAGCCGTTGGTCTTTTGGACAGTGTTTTATTCAACCGATATAATTCTTGACCCTCAATGCACGGATGGTGATCAGGGGCAATTCACATGGAGAGATGTGGGGGCTGAAGACCCCACTGGATTTTCGGGAAAGAATAGGTTGTAGTGTGTGTGTGATATATATATATATATATATATATATATATATATATATATATATATATATATATATTAAGAGTATATTTTTGTAGGTGTTGAGTTTAAATCCTCTCACATGCATTTCAAATAGATTTTTTTTTCTGAAGCCCCCACTCACTAAACTCCATGGATCAACCGGACGATGATGATCTTGTGGTCATCCCATCTTATACATACTTACGAGGCACTTATTAATAAAGTTTAATACCAAAGTCATGTTCATTAACTGAAAGCTGGTTGGCATATTCCCTAGAACGGACTATTTACATCATTATGCAGTTGCTTCTTCATAATACAAAATTTTAAGATCTTAATTACTTCAACGCTTAAGTTTTCTATACAAAACCAATGACATCTCAAAGGATCAACGAATCAAATAAATATTATGCACATTTATCAATTATCTAATTCATATTTAAGGGTTCATACGGTCATAATCTTGTGAAACTTGGAGAAGAAAGATTGAACCAGAACATCAACCAATTAAGAGCATTTAGTGGGCTAGGGTCCAAAATGCTACATGCCTTGCTAGAGCAGAGCTCTAGCTATTATCTGGTGCATGGCCATGACTAGGATAAAGCTTAGTGGAGGAATGTGGGAGTGTCGAGGGTTTGTGTTATTAAGTTCAAATTTTGGTCAATACTGTGTGGGTAAACTGTTATAAGTTCAGCCACATAAAGGTTAGTTTTTTATACGAAGTACAGGATGCAGTAAAGTTTATGATCATTAATTTGGTGCAATAATGCGATTGAATATGGATAAAAATGTTACATTTATTATGCTGAAATAAGGCAATGTGTTCCTTTACAATTTGTGGCTTGTTCTTAGAGATGAGTGTCATTCCCTATACTATATTAAACATGCCATCTTACGTATTTAGACTCTCTTTAGTCTAGGCAAAGTTAAAGGGGCAAAGTTAAAGGATTCTCCATGGTTGCATGAGCTATTCGGTAGACCTACTCGTCAACTGACTTTGTAGATCTTGGGACAATGCGCTCTCTTGCTCGTAGCTACTAGCTACAAACTTCATGGAGGTTTGACATCAGGTCAAGTCATAAAAAATGTCAATTTTCTGTGGAACTTCATTTGCTCCATAGCCGACCCCATTATGATGGGAGAAGACTTGGATGATGATGTGGAAAAAAAATTGTTGCTAAAAACCTATTTCTGTCTACACAGGTGGTATGTTCTTCATATAGCACTAGAAGTTTATCCAGGTACCTACACCTTTGATGGAGAAAATGAGAATATCTTTATCATTGAGATAAATGGAAATAATTAGACGGGACTAGGTCAGTGATACCAGAATAGATACAGAAAAATGAAACTGAAGCAGTTAGTAGCCAAGGAATTTAGAGGGAACAAACAAATCCTTAAGGAAATGATGTATATCTCATGGATATAAGTAACCAAACCAATATTTCTTTATAAACGGCTATTTTTCTTTGCACTAAACCAAGTTAACGTCAGGCTTTAGCATAATATCTCCTCATTCATGAAATCCACTTAAAACCCACATCTATTTACAAGTGGTACTATTTCACCTTTGCCCCTGAGATTTTTAGGGAAACTGTTAAATGTTGTTTTTCTTCCACTACATAATGATATGACATGATTTGTCAGAAAACCATGTAGCTAGCAGTAAATAAAAAAATCTTGCCCAAAAAATAACCAAAAACTCAACTTTAGTTTCAACTCTTCTCCAATTTCATCCCAATTTCACCTTTATTTGTATAGCAGTTCCAAATTGCTTGTTCAATAACCTTGATCTGTATGAATTGATACTTTTTTGGGGTTAAAGTTGAATTGAATTGGCAAGACACAAATGGTGAAAAGAACATTGTGGGGTTAGTATTTGATGTTAGGATCTGTGTCTACTAAGAAGGATTTGATGTTTGGGTGTACGAGTAGCTAGATGCATGAATATGGACACATATATGGATATAGACACGATACAGATACGACACATACATTTTCAGATAGGTGTAGTAGTCACCTATGTTGCATGAATATGGATATGGGTGCAGGCAAGATACGGATATGGAAACCATTTTCCCGTGCCTGTGCAAGATAGAGGATTAGAGTAAGGGTACTATATCGTGATTGTTTGTGTTTTCTTTTCTTTTGCACTGGATGCACTTGACTCTTTGCACTATCCAAGAAGAATTATAGAATTGAAAGTCCCTCCCCCATGAAAATAGAACAAGGTCGACTAATTTATAGAAAGGGTTTTAATTCAACGCCCATGATACTAGAAGGTTGTTAACTGCAATTTAGTACCCTTTAAATAATTGTAACTTTTGTAATTATGTTTTTTTTTCAGACAACCTATAGAATAGAGAGTTTGTTATGAAAGGACCTTATGGATCGGTCTGCTGAGTCTAGTAAATCAAGTTTTATATGCTGTTCCTTTAGTTTGAAAGAGTAAATCAAATTTTCATTTATCCTACAGACAATTGGCCTCAGAATGTCCTCCCCTCTGAAGTTTTTGTGTACACAAAAACAGATCTATTGTTTATAAACATGTTGATCATCATAATATTATGCTTTAGCCTCTGTATGTACTGAAGTTTCAGTCATGTGACACTCGATTGGTAAATGAAGTGCAGGATGATGCTTCGGTTTCATGGAGAAAGCGAAAGAAACACTTTTTTGTGTTGAGTCACTCCGGAAAGCCAATATACTCTAGGTATACCTTAAATATTGCTGCTAGTTGAGGTAGAATGGGAGTATCCTTATTGCCATTTTCGTTGAAACTTTGTGCACTTTTTAATATAGCACCTTTGATGTTCTTTCAGGTATGGAGATGAACATAAATTAGCAGGATTTTCAGCAACCTTACAAGCCATCATTTCTTTTGTGGAGAATGGGTATGCTGCTACAACCATCTTATTTTGCCGGGTACCAACATGTGTTATATATCTGGTTGGTACCAGCTTCTTGGGCAACACTATTGTTGTATAAATCTGGTCTGGATATTTTCAAAAGATCTTTGATAAGGTATTGTTCTTTTCCAGCGGAGACCGTGTCAAATTTGTAAGAGCTGGAAAACATCAGGTCAGCTTGCATTCTTGTGTTCGCTAGCTGAATCTTGCTAAATATTTGTGGAATTCCTCTCAGATTAATCCATGTCCATCTTATTGACCTGGTTGCTTCTATCACTTGTGTTTCCCCTTGTTTTCAGTTGGCAGTGTTGGTGAACACTCAAAGTGGCCATCCAATTTATGCTACTACAATATCGTTGCACCATGTATATTATAGTTTTTATATGGATAACCCAAACGTTTTTCTTTGCAGTTTGTTCTAGTGTTTATAGATTAAGTTTCCAGATGATTAGGATGACCAAATACTTTGTTCACTCTTTTTAAAAGATGCGAGTTTGCTAGCACAAGGTCCTTATTGACTGCTTATGGTTTAAATGATAAATTGCTATCTTTACATTTTATGTAATGTAATAAGCTCCAGCATATTTGGTCTCGAGAGCTTCTTGGGTCATCCAAGAGGTTTAGCAAATATATTTCCAATTATGAAAATGCATAAAAATGACAAAATTGCATTACTATAAATAGGTTTTATTGATCATGACACCACATATCCTTTTTTGAATTCTCTTGCCTTTTGGCATTTTTAAATGGTTTGAGTAACTGAGAAAAAAAGTGTAAATTCAGCTTTTTATATTTTCCTGACTTTGAATGGATGAAAAAGGAAATTGGACTATGCTATCAATCTAATAGGTAAACCCATGGCTGGTTTCTAATATTTATATGATTTGTTTTATGTTCAGGTGATTTTCCTAGTGAAGGGCCCCATATATTTAGTCTGTATATGCTGTACTGAAGAGCCATATGAGGTTTTGAAAGGACAATTGGAGCTTATCTATGACCAGGTATTGAAGAATGAACATACTGAACAAGAGGAGTCAATCTTGTCTTACTCATCAATCAGTCTTATGCGACCTTACTGTGTAGCCATTTTTCTGCAACTCCATGTCTTACTCATCATTTTCTGTGCTTTGATGTCTTTGCAGATGCTTCTTATATTGACAAAGTCCCTTAATAGATGCTTTGAGAAGAATCCAAAATTTGATATGACCCCTTTACTTGGAGGAACCGATGCAGTTTTCTCCTCTCTGATCCATGCCTTCAGCTGGTTCGTATAAAGTCCCAGTCTTCATTAAGTATGAATTTATGTAAATGAAAAAAAAGGTCCTCTGGTATTGACACTCCATGATAGGGGTGAGCATCGGTTCGGTTCGGTTCAAACCGAACCGTATATATGAAAACTGAAATAACCGTAAACCGTATTTCTCAAAACCGAAAACCGAACCGTTTTTATAAAAACCGAACAAAACCGAACCGAATTAATTCGGTTCGGTTTTTGGTCAGTTCTGTTTCATGAGCCAATGTGTCGGACCTTATTTTAAAAAAATGACATTATTGTATTTATGAATTATTATATTACATAGTGTGAAAAATATTACTATATATAGATTGAGGGTAAAGAGAGAGAGCGCTCAAAGAAGTACCGACAGAGAATAGGAGAAGAGATTGCTCTCTTAGGAGTTACAAAATATTAGTATATGTAGATTGAAGGTAGTTTGATAAATTACTAAATCTAAATCGGTTTTCGGTTCGGTTCGGTTACCCGGATCAAGAACCGAAAACCGAACCGAAAACCGAAAAACCGAACCGTTTGTCATATTTCGGTTCGGTTCGGTTTTCGGTTTTCAACCGTTATATGCTCACCCCTACTCCATGAGCTACAAATTAGGATCACCTATGACAGTTAATAATGATTGGCTAATTTGCAACTAAAATAGCCTGAACTTTCCCCGATTTGGATGTTGCTACCCTACTATAACTATCAAGTGGCTACTCTAAACTATTATAGTTAACAACTAAATACCCTGAAATTTATCCGATTTGCAACTTTCTGCCCTAGAGCTCTAGATTTTCAAGCAGAGGCATATAAGAAGGTTTGGTTTACTTGTGAGATGGACGAAGTAGTCTTTTCTGTTGCCTCCTCAACCATGAAAGAAATGTTAACATGCACATCAACGATGACAACAAAGCCTTTATACCAAATTTTTAGGATCACCTGTTTGAATCCTCTTCTTCCATTTGGCTCGGTTAAGGGCCATGTCCTATGTAGCGTTAACAAAATCCAGATCCTTTAACACTTCAAGCCATGTTCGTATGGTTCTACCTCTAGTGTTAGCGGTTCCATTAACTAATATTATCATTCCTCCTTACAAGAGAATTTATTGGTCTGTGTTGCACATGTCCAAACCACCCAAGTCAATTTTCTCTCGTCTTGTCTTTAATTTGTGCCACCTTTAACTTCCTACTAATAGACTCTTTTCTTGTCTATCTTTTAATGTATTGTCACACATCAATCTTAGCATTCTCATTTAAGCTACACTAACTTTCTAGATATATTGTTTCTTAATTGTCGAAGACTCTTGATCCATAAAGAATGATTGGTTTTATAGCAGTCTTGTAGAATTTTTCTTTCAACTTCAGATGTATCTTGCAATCACAAAGTACTTCAGAAACACACTTCCATTTCAGCTATCATGTTTTAATTCTATGCATGATATTATTCTAAATTGATCATAAATATCGAAAAATCACTCTTAGGTATCTCTTGTCCATGTATATGGACTCCCCCTTTCATTTCACTTTGACTTCTGGTTGAAACTACATTTCATAGACTCTATTTTTGCGCTACTAATTTTATATCCCTTAGATTCTATAGTTTCTCTCCAAACTTCTTAGCATCTAATCCTTCTTTATGCTAATAAACCAACACAATGTTATCAACAAACGTCATACACCATAGAACCTGATATGCCTAGTAATTTTGTCCATAACTACCGGAAAAGGTAAATACTTAATAGTGATCCTTGATGTAAAGCAATGGTAATAGAAAATAATTTATTATCTCCTCCAATAGTTCCATTAGTTCGTATGGTCACCATAACTTATCATATATATCCTTAATAGTCTGAGTATTACTATGCGAAACTTATTTTCTCTTCAAAGCCTACCACATTATCTCCCCTAGAGCTTGATCTTAAACTTTCTCTGTCAATAAAATCCGTATGTAAATCTCTCGTTTTCTTTCTAAATATTTACATTAGTCTTCTTACTAAGTAAATGACTTTCATAGTATATATTTCCTGCATAAAATCAAATTGATTTTTTTGATGTTCTAGTCTTTTCTATTAATCGTTGCTTAATTACCCTCTTACATAGTTTCAATATGACTCATAAGCTTAATTTTTCGATGGTTATTACAACTTTGTATGTCTTGTTCTTATATAAAGGTATTGTATTGGTTCTCTATTCATCTGGCAGCTTCTTAGTCCTTAGGGTTTGGTTGAATAAATCAGCAAGTCACATCAATCATTTCTCCCCTAAAATTTTCATATCTCAATAGGGATATCATTAGATCCTACTGTTCTTACATTTTTCTTGTAATACTTGACCTTAGAAATTATAATTTTACGACAATAGAAATATAATGTATCCTAAACTAGCTCTATATCTAAACTAACTTTTGTAGGTTGTTCTCGTTAAATAGCTTAAGAATAACTCCACCTCTCTTAAATATTATTTTCTTTTACCAATACCCTTTGTTCCTCGCTCTTCATACACTTAATATTGCACAAGTTCCTCCTCCTCCTTTTTGTACTCTTACCAAGCCTAGTAAGATCCTTTCTTTCTTAGTTTCTAATCTCATATATAAATAGTCATAGGCCTTAGATTTTGCTTTACTAAATACTTTCTTAGCTTCTTTTTTACTACTTTCTCTCTCTAAAAGTTAATCCTCATTTTTACATCTTTGCCAATCTTTGTAGGAAATTCTGTTTTTGCTTTAATTACCTTTTGGACTTCCTAATTCCACAACCAACTTTCTTTCGAAGTCCAAACTGTTCTAAAATCTAAAGGGCGTATTTTAGGGATCATCATTTGGTCCGAAGTCCATGGGCGTCCGAAAAGTCCGCCCGGTCCGATGGGCCAAAGTCCGATAGAGCCTGATCATTAGGGTAGCCCAACCCGGTCCATATTAGTATAGGGCCGGGCTTGGCCTATGCGTTCGCCCGAGCCCAGCCCGAGGCCCGTCCGATTAATAGGCTTATGTGTGTTGGTTTAACTTGCATTTACTTCTCTATTGTTAACAGAAAATAGGAGAGACTGACATATAGCATGTTCACATTATATATTAGCAACAAATACTTATATGTAATGATGTGTCAGCTAGGAATCATCGATCACTATTCGTGATAATAAGATCATACATTACTTAATCATTTTTTCCAGTTCTCTTATCAAGTGTGTTCGGATCGATTAATAAGCTTATTTGTGTTGGTTTAACTTGCATTTACTTCTCTATTGTCAACACTTAACAGAAAATAGGAGTGAGACTGACATATAGCATGTTTACTTGGTTGCCTGTCCGATTAATAAGCTTATGTGTTTGATCTCTCTGTGTCTTGAAGAAAAGAATGCTTTCCAAATATTTTTTTTTCTATTCTGGTACATGCTAGTCTCTCTCTGTCTTGAAGCAAATATTTTTTCTTTTGTATTTTGAAAGAGTAAAACATGCAAATTATCAATTTTTATAGAACTAGTCCGGCCCAATCTGACTTGGCCTGAAAAGTCCGAATCTTGTGGGCGGGCTTGGGCTTCATAAATAATAATTAAGTCCGGCCTGAGCCGACCGACCCGGCCCAAATTTTTTTTAGGGCAATAAAAAACCGGCCCATGTCCGGCCCGAACCCGTACTTTATGGACTTGGGCGGCCCGACCCGGCCCAATGCCGATCCCTAGTGTATTTTTTTCGGTGTCCAACTTTATATTGGAATATGTGTCTAATATGGCATCAACCAACCAATATATCGTTAGATTTGTGTTTAGTACGTGTTGTCACGTCCTAGTTCCAGAATATAGGACCAGGCCATGTGACAATGACCAGCTACGTATTCAAGCGAACTCCAATCCAACTCGAATAGGTATACGATGTCCAGATCCGATCAAATATTCATATATCCATAATAAACATCCACAACTCTATCTATAATGCTATGAGCTAAGATATAGAAAATAACTGCGGTATTATAATAAAGAAGGCATCATCTGGCGATATCTGAATTCCGAAGGAGTATTTTCCAATAATCCTATGTTAGAACTCAACAATAACCTAGAATGAAACCATGTCATCAGAGGGAGGTAGTAAGATACATAATATATATACCAAATGAAGTACAATAAATAACATTTGAAGGAAGTAATCAGGTGATCCAGGTACAACTACTAATAACTAGACTATACAGTCTATGTGAAATGCAATTGAGGACAACGTTCACACCTAAGGGCTGTCTCTAAGGGATACATAACTGTCAGAGAACCATACTGATAATGATAATGCTACAAGTAGCCCCTATGTCTAGTGAATGTCCTTCCCACTCAATGCTACTGTCCGAGTGGCATCCACAACACGCCCAGGCTAACTCTAACAAGTGATAAGTCCAACCAAACATGTACACAGGTAAATCCAATTAACAAGTAAATATCAGAGGTCATATGAGTCACCTAGCATGCAATGCAATGCAATACAACGTGAATCTGTGTATCACGCCTAATGTGTCAACAAGAATAGTCATATAAGTAAACTGGTAGTGAATAGGAGAAATATGTAACAATATATTTAGAGTGTACAACTGTACGTAACATGTAAATACTGTAATTCACTTGCCTGGGGTTCGTCCAACATTTCTGAGTCTGCGGTTGCCAAGTCTCGTCCTGGCTTAACTTTGAGCAAAAATCGCTATGGTCCTCAAGAAATCTACGATAGTCCAACAAACAATCAAAAAATTACTAAACTATATATATATATATATATATATATATAGAGAGAGAGAGAGAGAGAGAGAGAGAGAGAGAGAGAGAGCCCTTTTAGGATTTTATTTAAAAAAATAATTTCTTCTATATAATTCTTATTATTATTATTATAGAACTTAATATGAATTACAAACCCTTATTATTATAGAACCCCATATAAATTACAAACCCTTACAAACCCTTATTATTAAATCCCATATAAATTACAAATCCTTATTATTTGTTTACGTCTTAATAATGTAAATATGCTATATATATTATGATTATATGTCCTTTTGGTCCTATTCTAATGGCTTGGAGCCCGTGGCAAAGCCACCCAGCCGACTTCAAAGGGGGGATTCGAACCCGGGCCACCCCCACGGCGCCCCCCCCCCATCCCATCCGTGAGGCTAGGACTTGTTTTATGATTATATGTATATACAAGTATATATTTATTTATAAACATGTTAATTTACAAAAAATTACTTTATAAATATTTACGTATACGTTCTACTTATACATATATATATATATATATATATATATATATATATATATTTTTTTTTTTTATATGACACACACACACGTGTGTGAGAGTGTGTGTGTATGTTTATAGTGTTGTATATATAGTGTGATACTAAAGGTAGAAGGCAAGACTTTATTGTATGATGATGAATTATTATGTCTATATACATTAAGGTATTTGGATTAAGTACAATTAATTATATAATATTTTACGATGCTATTAGGGTTATATATATAAAGGGACTATATACCTATGTGCGTATATACAAATACTTGCTTTATGCCTATATTTTGTGAGTTTAAAATATCTATATATCGGTGTTAGATAAGTAATTATAACTTTATTTATATACCCATATTAAGTTCTATAATAATAATAAAAAATTACCAAACTATATATATATATATATATATATATATATATATATATATATATATATAGAGAGAGAGAGAGAGAGAGAGAGAGAGAGAGAGTCCCTTTAGGATTTTATTTTAAAAAATAATTTCTTCTATATAATTCTTATTATTATTATAGAACTTAATATGGGTATATAAATAAAGTTATAATTATACTTATCTAACACCGATATGTAGATATTTTAAACTCACAAAACATAGGCATAAAGCAAGTATTTGTATATACGCACATAGGTATATAGCCCCTTTATATATATAACCCTAATAGCATCGTAAAGTATTATATAATTAACTGTACTTAATCCAAATACCTTAATGTATATAGACATAATAATTCATCATCATACAATAAAGTCTTGCCTTCTACCTTTAGTATCACACTATATATACAACACTAACATATATATAAGTTAAACGTATACGTAAATATTTATAAAGTAATTTTTTTGGAAATTAACATGTTTATAAATAAATATATACTTGTAAATACATATAATCATAAAACAAGTCCTAGCCTAATGGATGGGATGGGGGGGGGGGGGGTTTGGCTTTCGCCGTGGGGGTGACCCGGGTTCGAATCCCCCCTTTGGAGTCGACTGGGTGGCTTTGCCACGGGCTCCAAGCCATTAGAATAGGACCAAAAGGACATATAATCATTATATATATATATATATATATATATATATATATATATATATATATATATAGCATATTTACATTATTAAGACGTAGACAAATAATAAGGGTTTGTAATTTATATGGGATTTGGGTTCATTAAGCAAATAATGGAAAGAAAGAGGGGGTGGGTAGAATAGAAACTTATAGAATTATAGGAAGCAGAAGCCTTTAATCTTTACCGTAGAGGGGACCGACCTATGCGAAGAACGCTGACGACCACTCGTCGTGCTGATTCTTCCGACAGGTAGGTACTGACTTTAATCACCCTAGATACTTGTGTCTAATTTATGTTAGCTTGATGGTTTGATTGACTTGACATGATGTGGGATATGGTCAGGGAGGGGGACGGGTGGGGAGGACCAAAAGGCCGAGACAAGGCCTGAAGACTAAATTGGGAATGTTTAGTAAGCAAGTTTAGACAAACTTAGTGGTTTATGACAAGACTTTGATTTTAAAATATAAAAATAAGGGGGAAAATAATTGAAAAATGCCCATGTGAGGAGAGCTAAAGTGTCGAAGTCGGCGTTGTGATCGCTGGGCCCTGGCTGTGATATATATATATATATATATATATATGAAAGAGGGAGATTGAGAGAGAGGTAGAGGGACTTACTGCTGGTGCTTGGCAGTATATAACATGCCATAGATGGGATTCAGGTAGGTAGGGAAAATACGGAAGGGGGGAGGTCATAGGATATTGTTACTTTCCTCTTTTTAATATCTATATTGAATTATAATATTATCTATAAGTGTATGACTTTTACATTCTTGGACCTGGATCAGGCTCCAAATTTATTAAAAAAACGAAAATTTTCACTCAAATCATAAAAATTTATCAAAATCTCAGTCAAAGCACAATCTTCGGAATAATTTCAATGAAAGCATGAAAACGCCCATGCGAAGGTTTTTTTTAAAAATTAGTTTATATAACGGCCGTTAACTATCGGAAAAAATATGGGAGAAATATATAAAGAAGAAAAATGCCCTTAGGAAGGGAGTTTTCTTTAAAATATATAAAGAAGAAAAACGCCCTTAGGAAGGGCGTTTTCTTTGAGAAAAACGTCCTTCCTAAGGGCGTTTTTCTTTATATTTTTTTTCTCAAAGCAGGAAAACGGAAGAGAATTAGCTGCAGAAGAAATCAATAATGGTGGAAACACGGAGTTCTTCATCCTCCTCCTAATTCCACTCCCACCATCATCCTCCCCTCCCCCGCAGTTGCAAACGCCCAACGACAACAAAGCAGCAACGTCGTTCAAGAAACAAATCAGAAGTGTACCTTTTCTGTAAGAAGAAGTTTTCGAAGGACAATGTTTCATCTCTAAGCCAGTTTTTACTCCTACATGGTCAACCGGGATCTGAAATTTATCAAGAGACTCTAGCAAAGGCTCTGTCAAATGAGTTTGATGTCGGTTTCATCAAATATAATCCTCTTCCTATGTCTCAGATTATCATAATCTAGCGCGTACTCAAGCAACTTTTGCTGCAGTAATGAGTCAGTTGGTAAAGGTTGTATATGAAGAACGCAAACATGGTCCTGCAGTTGGAAAATATCTAGTAAGAAGTGACTTTATCTCTTCTTTGTCGTCGAGGTAAGAGCCAATCACAAGAACGCCTTCTGGAATTAGATCAAATTTATTCTTCAACTTGTCTGTTGTGTCTGCCGAGCTTGAACTTGAAGTAATACAGTTCTCTATATCTCTGAGAAAAATGTTAAAAGAGAAATAGTACTACAGGACCATGTTTGCGTTCTTCATATACAATCTTTACCAACTGACTCATTACTGCAACAAAAGTTGCTTGAGTACGCGCTAGATTATGATCTGACATAGGAAGAGGATTATATTTGATGAAACCGGCATCAAACTTCTTTGCCAGTGCCTTTGCTAGAGTCTTCTGATAAATTTCGGATCCCGGTTGACCATGTAGGAGTAAAAACTGGCTTAGAGATGAAACCTTGTCCTTCGAAAACTTCTTCTTACAGACAATGTGCACTTCTGATTTGTTCCTCGAACGATGTTGCTGTTTTGTTATCGCTGGACATTTGCAACTGCAGGGAGGAGGGGAGGATGATGGTGGGAGTGGAATTAGTAGGATCGAAAACTTCTTCTTACAGACAAGGTGCACTTCTGATTTGTTCCTCGAACGATGTTGCTGCTTTGTTGTCGCTGGGCATTTGCAACTGCAGTTTTCCTGCTTTGAGAAAAAATATATAAAGAAGGAAAACGTCCTTAGGAAGAAAACGCCCTTCCTAAGGGCGTTTTTCTTCTTTATATATTTTAAAGAAGGTTTATGATATTTATCTCAAAGAAAACGTCCTTCCTAAGGGTGTTTTTCTTCTTTATATATTTTAAAGAAAACACCCTTCTTAAGGGCGTTTTTCTTCTTTATATATTCTCCCCCTTATTTTATCCGATAGTTAATGGCCGTTATATAAACTAATTAAAAAAAAAAAAAAAAAACGCCCTTAGCATGGGCGTTTTCATGCTTTCTTTGAAATTATTTCGAAGATTGTGCTTTGACTGAGATTTTGATAAATTTTTATGCTTTGAGTGAAAATTTTCGTAAAAAAAATAGCCAGCGGGGATCCTATTGAGGTGGGTCACAGTGGATATCTAAGGTGGCTAGGTGCCAAATATTTGAAATGCCTTGGCGGCTGTCTTTACAACCTTGCCAGTCATATGAGGTATTTATGCCACGGACTTTACCAATAAAAAGCAGGTTAGAGATCGATAGGTTTGCCATCATATATGGATGAGTACACTCCACAAAATGTAGTCATTGATGTTGAATGTCTGAAAGTGGTCAAGGAAAGAAAATAATTATTAGTAAGTGGAAGTGTCATTTCTAACTTTGACATATTGAGACAGTTTCTTTCTTTTTAATTATCTATGGACATATCACTGTGTATGGCATGGATCCTACTTGGTTTATATGCAGGTTGTGTCCAGCTTGATGTTTTGGGGTGGGGGTGTCATGGTTAGTCAAATTAAGTGGTGATACTTAATTACGGTAGAGTGTGGTGATACTTAATTACGGTAGAGTGTTCATATGCTTTTTCTAAGTTCTAATTTATGTTCGGTATTGGTAGCCAAAGCTTGGGAAAAGAGAATTTACTCGTGTGTTTGGATAGGAGTTGAGTTTAAACGTAAAATAGGACATAAATAGTATTTTACTTATTTTTTTTTTCTTTCACAAAACCGGTGTTTTAACTTAGCTTAGGGGGAGTAAATTTCTCAGCATCTTTTTTGACAAATGTTTCGTAAAATTGGACAATTTTTTTTTTCCACACAACTACATATGTTTCTTAAAACCATATTTTTAAAAGTATCTCTCCGTCACAACTACAAAGACCATACAAAAAAAATTTCAAAATTTTTTTTCTAAAAATATTTTACCAAACAGAATCTTTAAACCTTTGTCTTAAATCCAATTTTCAAATGTAAGTAACCAAACGCAAAATCGAAATTTGTAAAACTATAAAACAACTTTATAACTTCTTTTTGGAAAATTGTTTTAAAATCAAAATTTCTGAAAACCTATCCAAACAGACTATATTTAGCTTTTCATTTGTTTGATGTTATATAATATGAATTTTTATGTGATGTGTGACACAAACATGAGTCTTGTATTTTAACATGATCGCTGTGTCAGAGATCTCAATTTCACAAAATGAGAGGAAGGTATATGTGTTTTTTGTGTGTTTTTTTTGATTTTTTTTAAAGGAACAGAGTATTCAATCTAGTAATTGCGTTAGGAAAATGCATAACATACTCAATATCGTGTATGTTGTTTTAGTAAAGGTTGACATATGGGCAAGTAAAATCTCTTTTGGGACGTGTCCAATGTTTGGAACAAATTCTGCTGCCCTTGACAGCAAACTCTTATCTTTTATGACTCTCGGTGTAAAACAAATGACATGAATTTGGTTGCTGAGTCGGACCGACTAGATGAAGTAAATCATTTTTTATTTGAGTCAGCAGTTAATGTGTTTGATTCTGACGTCCTTGCTCAAAGAACTAAGGTATAGTAGACTTACAGTCTCTGTGTTGTTCAGAATCAAATGTGAATTGTTCAAAAAGCTGATTTCATCTCTGCCAGGAACCCGGCTACATTTCTTCATGCATATACATGCCTTCCTCTTGCTTACTCAACGAGGCAGGCTGCTGGGGCTATATTGCAAGACGTAGCTGATTCAGGGGTTCTGTTTGCAGTATTGATGTGTAAGCACAAGGTTTGCTCCAAAGATTTTTTGTGCAGGCCTTTGATTTATCTAGTCATGGTACCAAATTAATGAGAAATCCACGTCTCTTTGTAAATACTTTACTATGGGATTAGAGTTTGACTTTCTAGTTTTAGTGAACCACTTTCTTCTCTTTGTTAATCTTAATTGAATGTCTCCACTTTTGGTTGTTGCACGTACGACTTTTATGAAATAGCTCATTATATAATATATTGTTTCACGGAGCTTATGTAGTAGACCAATAAGAAAGTTGAATCAGTCTAGGTAACATTGCAAAATGGTTGTACTGGAAATATTGTCTGTTAGGGTGAAGTGGAAAACATTCTGAGATCTAAGGCTGTCCGCTTAATGCACTTGGGACTTGTTTGTTTAAAATGAATTGGAGTTCGATGTATTGGTAGGATCACTGAATTGAGAATCATGAATTGCGATTGCAAATCCATGTGCTTCGTTAACATAAGTTACAGTTAAATGAATTCAAACTCAAAATCCTTCCATGTGTTTGGTTGGCATGAATCGGGAGGAATTACCTTTTCATTTTGAGAGGTGAGGTTACCTCCCAAGTCCAAATAGTAATTGAGTAGACAAACCTTAACTGGATAATTATCTTTTTAATTTGGCAGGTAAAGTTACAATAGACAAAGGATAGCACAACCAAGTTATTGAATTTAACTCACTCATTTTATGAGAGAATTCCAGCTATTCCTCATGTTTATGTATACAAATGTGGGAGGTTCCATAGTGATTTCCAATTCCCAACATCTTTACCAGAAGATGTGAATTCAAACAAGTTGCTGAATTCTAATTCGTGGAATTCCATCCAATTCACAGTAAACAATCATGCCCTTATGATCTTTAAGATTCTTGCCCATCACATTGTACTGTGAATGGCAAATGAAAGGGGTTAGAAGATATTTTCGATTCTTTTGGTTGCACTGTAAATAATATCAGGAAATATCTGAAAGATCTCTATACCCTTCATAGATATGCCTACAAGACGTCAGAAATCAACCTTCAACTTAACAAAATCTGTAACCATAATATCTATTTACATAATGTCATAAATTTATCTGTTGATCAGTTTATATGGTTGCTTCCATATGGTGGATCAATACAGTGTATGTATCAATAGTGGTTAATGGAAGTGTAGTGTCCTTAGGAAAGTTGAGATAGCTTTGTAGTACTATATACTTGTCCAATATGTCTTATGTGAAGAAATTCTCCTATTATTTCTTATTCATTAACCCCGAATCATTTTGATGATTAGTTGGTTGAGCATTATATAAAAGTTTTCTTAACTTTTCATGCTTATGTGGCTTCTGATATGCTTCTAGATGTTAGTAGTTAGTTCTTATGTTTTACATTTCCTTGAAACTACTTATATATTACTCTCTTTCACGATTACTTCATTCCTTGGGTACAAGTAAAATTTTGCCTTTTTCTTGTATGGTACTGTCCATGGGTGTGATTCTTCAATGCCCTGCAGGTTGTCAGTCTTGTTGGTGCACAAAAGGCTTCTCTTCATCCTGACGATATGCTGTTACTTGCTAACTTTATATTATCTTCTGAATCTTTTAGGTAAGGATTGGTCTTTCTTCTTCTCTTTTTAAATCATGTAAAATTGCAGGTCCCAAAAATTTGGATAGAGGCTTTGTTGTTCTTGTTGTAACACCAAAGCGGATTATAGACAAATCCAGGAAGGAGATTATTGAGATCATCACTATATGAGGATTAGGAAGCGAGCATGTGCAAATGTAAACTATGATTAACTGATTGAGACATTATGTTTATTCTTAGTGGAGTCTGGACTCTGGAGAAGGACTAGAAGTAGCAAGGGTCCAATGTCTAGTTGGTTCCTTAATGGAACTTGTGAGAGACTGACAGTTTGAATGCTAAAGATCATGTTCTCCCTTAAGTGCTCTAAATCTCTTCATGTCTATCATGGTTCCATCTAAGTTCCAACTCTCTACAGGAGCAAATACCGAATGACGTATGGAGGCAACAAACCGTTCCTAGGATTGGTTGCAGTATATTAGAAAGCTTGTTTGGTTAATCTGTTAATGTTTTGGTATTATACTTCAAATTGCATGATTAATTAATAAAGTATATTATGTCTCATGCTGCGAAGTTATTGTTTTATTGCTCAATTCTCTAATTTAGTTGGAACAGATGATCTAGACTAGCTTCGGATATCAACTCTAGTTATTTATTACATTTTGTCAACTCAACTCTGATGTAAGTTTATATTTCTGTTGTTTAAAAGTTTATAGATGATGATTTATGTGCTTACCTTATTGTTGATGAGGCCAACTGTGTAACCAAATATATCCTCCAAAATAATGCTAATTTGGCAAGAAATTTGATTCTGAGGGTGAGGAGAAGTATGATGACAATTTATATAAATTAAAAGAAAATAACTTGGCTGACTGAATCTATGGTTGTGCAGTGACTTTTTGTGGTACAAGAGCTGCTAGATTGTTCTGTAATAATGCTGTTAGAGTAAGGTTTTAAGAGAGTATTTAGAAGAGATTGTGGATCAGGAACTAGAGTTCTGATGGTTGGATTAAGATATAGCTTGATGGATAAAGGTTTGTGGTTATTATTGATAGTTTTGGAAGCGATTTGTTGGGTTATTGAAGTGGATTCTTGTTTTGGAACTGCACAGGACACCAAGCTGGTTATGGCCTGCTTATAGTCTTGTTGGCTGGATTTAGGTGAGTTTAACTACAAAATAATGCTATTCAAACAGGGTTCGATAAGGAATAATAGGTTATCAGTAGTAGAAATGCTCGAGAATTTGGTACACACGCCTCTTTTTCCTGTCCTGCACTGCACATGTAGACTAGTTGCATCACATAACTCGTGTCAATTTGTAGAACTCCAATTTTATCTATCGATTATCATTTCTAGGCTTTTATTAAAAGTCCACCAATAATAAATTTACTAATCCATATTCCAAAACAACTCATAAAAATAATAATCCTTATTAAAGTGAAATTCTAAATATAAAAATACTTCTAAAGCACATAACTCTATTCCTGTTACAATTAGTACTTCTAATACAAGTAGGAAACTATTTATTAAAACAAATATCAAATCTGAAGTTCATCTCCAAATTCTGAAATAGAAATGAGTTAAACTAATAAAGCCCGATGCATGATTTGTCTCTCATCACATGGTCTTCAATCTAGAGCTGTATCTAAAAATAGATTTGCTGTAGCTTTATCCTAAATTGCCTCCTAAATGTTGCAATTTAGACTAGAATTACATATTTTCTGATCTGGAGCTGTAAGTTCAGTCTTCAGACTTTATAGAAGTGTTATTGATGGCTATCTCTTCCCACTATTACCTATTTACGACATCAACATTTTTGTTGTTGTGTAAATTGTAAAATTGTATGCCCCAAAGTTTGTGTTGCTAATAGACTGCTGTTACACATTTTTGCACTGTGCAGGACTTCTGAATCGTTCTCACCAATTTGCCTACCGAGATACAATCCCATGTCATTTTTGTATGCTTATGTCAAATTTCTTGATGTGAGTGAAATTTGTACCTTTGAGGCTTTATTTTCTGGCTTTTCTGTCTTATTTTATAAGATGACATATGACAAAGCTGATAAAATTGCCCATGTGGTGCAACTACAAATTGTAGATGGACTTCTTATCCTAGCAAAAACTCATTCCCAGTATCTGATATCCTTTTACAGGTTGATACATATTTAGCATTACTTACTAACAACTCGGATGCATTCTTCCATCTCAAAGACTGCAGGTGAGTCCTAGATTCTGTACTAATTTATAACCTAAGATAATGGAAGTAGTAGTTGGGTTTCAATGGACAGAACTTCTATATTTCTGAAAAGAAAACATATGAAATTTGAATGTATTTGTTAAACCTTGAGAATATTTTATAATCTAATTCAAATCGATAATAGAAACTGTGATTATGTTAATTATTCCAAGCTGTTAGTAACTTGAAGTTCTTTGCTGATGAGTAGAATCCAGATTGAAACGGTGCTCGTTAAGTCAAATGTTCTCAGTGAAGTTCAGAGATCCATGTTAGATGGCGGACTACATGTCGAGGATTTGCCTATGGATTCTTCTCTTCAGTCTGGATCTCTCTCTCCTCATTTAGGTCATGACAAGACGGTGCCTGGATGCCCATCTCCTGTTGGCATTGGTGGTCCAACTGGTCTCTGGCATTTCATATACCGGAGTATCTACCTTGACCAGTATGTGTCATCTGAATTTTCCTCGCCAATAAATAGTTCCAGTCAACAGAAAAGGTAAAATGGATTTCTGCATTAGCTTCGTACTTTCTTTATCAACATTTCACTATAATTATTTCCATTAAGTGTTACATTCCATTGCAGATTGTATAGGGCTTACCAAAAGGTATATGCTTCAATGCATGAAAGAGGTGCTAGTCCACATAAAACACAGTTAAGAAGAGATGAGAATTATGGTATGTTCATGTTGCAATTTAGAACAAATAATATCCATTGTGTTACACTGATGGCTATGCGTTCTTGTGATGAGAGATTTCAGGCTTAGGTTATTTTTCTTCATATGTACTAATGTATTTGTCAAGTTGTGAAGATCATACCGCTGTCATTTTGAATACCTCCTAATTCACGGTATATACACACGCGGTCATGAGCATGTACACACACTTATATGAAGAAGAATATTGGAATCATTATTAAGTTTCTAAAACTTCCATTTTGGGTCACTTGATAAAGAAGAAATTAACCTTCAAATAATTTCTTGTTCTGTTTGTAGAGAACTCAATAATGTAGATTAAGATGAATGCAACGGATTTCCGATGTGAATGTTTTTTCTTCTATTTTGCATGGGAAAGATTGGGGCTAAAGTCCTCTCCAAAAGATCCTTCTCTCTCTCTCTCTCTCTATCAAGGTTTGCATTATCGGATCGGTTTTGGACCCTGTGAGTATCGCATATCGGCGGTTTCGTATCACAGTTTCAGAATTATTGGTTTGTTGTCGAACAACCAAAATATAAAAAGTTATTTATAAAGCTAGAAAAGTATTTGATAATTTAGCCATAATCTTATGCATTACTTGTTAGATATTATTTTTTGTTTTATTTTATTTTTAGAGAAAGCACCCTACCATATATAGTTTTGAACGGATAATACTACGATTTTCGAACATTGTGAATTTTGAGTATACAACTGCAACATATGTTAATAGGTGCATTGTGTCGAATTTTATGGACACCCTGTAGTATGTTGTTCTTCAGAATGATCAAATCATCGTGTCTGTATTGTTTTTTCATACTTTTTTTTTTCTTTAAATTTTTTTTGCTTGCTAAAATGATCGTGAAGAGAGCCACAATAGCTCAAGTGGCTAAGGTGGGAGGGAACCCCCCAAGTGGTTGTGGGTTCAAGACTTGGGGGAAGCAACTTACATTCCCATGTGGTGATTAAGGTGGGTGACCGGGTGTGGGCCCTTTGGGCCGGGTTTGTAGGCTTTCGGGCTGGATTGTGGGGCATTAGGTGGCCAAAAAATTTAAATAAAAATTAGCATATATATATATATATATATATATATATATATATATATATATATATCTATCTTATTCTATTTGAAATGATAAGTCTACATCCTATTGCTCGGCTTATGTACGGTCTTTCTATTACATCAATCTCTCCATGCTATGTCCGATTTAGAGTCCCCACACGCCAATCCTCGATTATTGCTTTTGGACTCCTCGATCCAACACTCGGCCACACGTTTTGACTGTCGGTACCACAATCTTGGGTGGATAGACCGCTTCTCCAGGTCTGGCTCTTAGTCAGCTACCCATTTTGCATGGAGACGACACGACACGGTAAGACACGGCGACACGAACATGACACCTATTTTTGTGTGCCCTAGTATATTTGGAGTGTCCAATACGTGCCGTAGAGTGTCTGATATGTGTCTGACACGATACCTCTATATTTTTGGAGTGTCCATGCTTCTTAGTCAGCCACTACATGAAATCTCAATTCAATCCCCCTTCAATATTTAAGCATGTAATCCGCCAGGAGGATTCGAACCTGCGATCCAGTTTCCTGCTGTCTTCGAGTCATGACCACTTCGGCCAGTGCTTATATACACATACACATAGGATTTGGGATAAAGGCTTAGTTGTTGTCTGTCATGTAAGCCAAACCTTGGAACAACTGGTTGGGTGCTAACTTGCAATAGCATGATAGTGATAGCAAAGTGTATGTTGTCCACGAGAAAACTACTGATGCCTCGAAAGTTCCATGGTGAGAGTCCCATATTTGGTCTAATATATTAATGGTTGCAGGTTGGACGCTGAATTTACCTATAGCAAGAAGAACTTTTATGTGTGCATTCCTCTTGTGATTACTTCCTACTGTTAAATTCAGATATGTCAATTGATCGTGAGCAAGATGTTTATGATTGTAGAAAGATCTTTATGGTTGTTTCTAGTTTCCTAGATCATCATGGAAAGATGTTTAATGTGAGGTTTCTTCATCCTAATTATAAACCTTCTCCCATCAAAATCCTTTTTTTTAGAATAATCCCATCTCATCAAAACTTTGGCTCGAAAGATGCATATAATTCTTAGAAGATAAAGGAGAACTTACTGCCAGTCGTGAGCAGCATAGGCAATTTCTCTACATGTTGCATTGCTCTAGTGATGAAAGTAGCCTAGCGAGTCTTAGGACTTTTAACTGCTTGATGATACTTGACATTCTGTGAGAAGATTGATCTACCAGTTGCATTGCTTTCTACTACTAGATTAAGCAATTTGATCCATCTATCTCCGCCTCAATAGAGACTGTCCTTCGCTTTTACTTCCTCTGGAACTTCACCCAGTAGGGCTGCACCCTGGCCAGTATCGCCCGTTTCAGAGTAGTATGCAAAATTCATTCTGCATCCTGGTCTAGAGTGTACACTCAAACACTCAGAATTGAGAACTAGTACACGAGAATCCTTGCAAAAGAAATTTTATTAAAACTAGTAGAAGCTCTTGTTCCAGACTGATAGAAGATTTCTTCTTCAATTACGAAGTGGCAGAGGCAAGAGCTCCCAGCTGCTTCTTACTCCCTTTTTTTAAACCATAGTGGATACCCCACTTATTAGGCTAAGTAAATGGTCTATTGTGTAGGTAGACCTTATAACTCATTACTTTTTTATTACTATTATGGTGGCTAGGTGTCTATCCTTCCATCTGAGTATCTATTAGAAGCAACTTCTGTTTATCTGTTCCTTGGTTGATGCGGACTGTTACCTGGTAGTCATCTTTAGTTTATTCTTGATTCCCCATCTTTTCCCAACCCTTCTGTTACTTTAGACATTGGCAGTTTTCCTTTTACTATATCTTCACCATATTTGTGAACAAAGTTGGTGAAAGTTAACATATGATGCACCACAAGTAACATTTTCTATAGAAACATCATAATTAATGTTTTTGATTATGAGAGATTTTATATAATTTCTGAGCTACCAGCTTGGCCCGACATCAAGGAATTGCATTTTCATCCTGGAAGATGCAGGTTCCACTCAGGAAATCAGTCTCCATCAAATGGGGGTAATGGTGCACGCAGCTTCACCTTCCTTACCCCAGACCATGCATTAGTGTGAGCCTAGTGGCATCGTGATGCCTTTTATTTTAAATTGTTCTTTCTGAGATTATGTTATTGATACTATATACTAGTTATGGTCACACTGAGGTGGCTACATGTCCTATCTATAGGTTAATAGTTTATGATAAAAATAATTTCAACTCTTAGAGAGAAAAGATGTGTTAAGTTTCAGATTACATAGTAAGGAAACTTGTATATGGTTATTAATCAAATTAATTTATTTCTGAAATCTTTGACAGCCTATGTTTAATAGAACTAAAGTAGGTGTTTGAAATGGAAGACTACCTCTGGACTACTTTGCGATTGCAAGATTCCCTTGAAGTTGAAATAAAAAGTCTATAAGACAGTTGTGAAAACCGCTAGGCGCTAGTCGGGCGGGCACCCACCGCCTAGCCCACCTAGGCGGCCGCCTAGATCTAGGCAGTTAAAAAAAAACTACTGAAAAATGTTGAAAAAGTTCATAAAACCCAAAAACATGGATAGTCGCAAGGTTGTGAAAAGCGCTAGGCGCTAGTCGGGCGGGCACCTGCCGCCTAACACCTAGCCCTCCTAGGCGGTTGCCTAGGCGGTTCAAAAATAAATAAATAAATCCAAAAAATCTACTGAAAATTGCAGAAAAGACGTTAAATCCCAAAACATGCATAGTGCGCCTAGGCGGACATCGGATCGGCAACAAGGGCCTAGCGCCTAGGCGGCCGCCTAGACTGCCTTTTAGAACAGTGAGTCGGGCATGGGGGGAGGGGGACTAGGCGGGTGCCTAGGGGGCATCGGGTGGGCGCTAGACACCGCCTAGACCGCCTTTTAGAACATACAACTAATAAGATCAGCCATGCTTTATGGATCTGAGTGTCGGCAGTTAAAAACATGTTCAGAAAATGAGCTGGCCAAAATGAGAATGCTAAGATTGATGACTTCATTGAAAGATAGGATAAGAAATGAGCATAGTTGTAGGAAGTTTGAGGTGGCACCAATTGAAGATAAGAGAAAAAAACATCTCATGTGGTTTTGACGTGTGCGACATAGACAATAGAAGCACCAGTTAGGATGAGCAATAATGTATTTGGGAGGAGAAAATCAATGCATGAGCATGGCAGTTTATTTGAGAACCGATGGAATTCGAGGGAGGTCGGCTTTAACAAAATATGTCATCATGATGGTGGAGCTACTTACGGCATAATTGTAACCTCAAGTGCAAGGTGGCATTGCTACATCATGGCCACTATTATGTCAGTATAATAACTATGTTCTCCTAGCTTATCAAGATGCTAGGTGTGACTCGCTAACCATTTTCCAATGTACTGAAATTTCAATAAGGGTCTGCTGGAATGTGAATTTTCTTATTCTTGTCCTGTTTATTGTATGTTTTCTCTTATAAATGGACTTTTGGAGTTGTATGTGAGGCCTTGTCTCTATAGTATTTACACATTTGTTCCTGAAACCTGTTAGTGGAAAAATATTGTTGAATCATTTTTCTTCTTCACTTTCTGTATGAACTACTCAAAATTTATTTAAGAAACGTTGTCACTTCACTTAATAAATTTCTTGTCCTTATATCTGCAAGAATATCTGACATTGTATTGCAAAATCCATAGGAGTGAAATTTGCATGTCTTTCATGAACTGTGAGTGTTGTGGCAATCAAAATTAGTTTGAACTTTGAATACTATATGGAAAATAATTTCATTCTGGCCTCAGTATCATCTGATCCTCTTTTGAGTCTTGTTATATATCTAACATGCAGGGCTTCAATTCTAGTTACTCGACCTATTATATCATACTATTGATCATTAACTAACACATCAACTTTTTCATCAGTAGTCTCATCTCTCTTCATCCTCTCATTTTTGCAACAATTTGCAGTTCACAATTAAATATCTATTGAAGTTCTCAGTAATTTTTCTTTGATATAGTTGGCATGTTCCTTTATTTTGACATGTTATCTACATTGCTTTACAATTTTCTTCATTGTGTTAAATTTGTTTTCTGGCAGTTCTACTATGTTGGATAACTCAAGATTTTGAACTTTATGCGGCGTTTGATCCACTTGCTGACAAGGTTTATCCCACTTATTTCAAGTTTATTTTATTGTTACAACTTAATTATGCTGTCTTTTTGAAGAACTGAAAGGGGGCTATCTATCTATTGACTATACGCTGAGTTAATTTTGCAAGGAATTATTGAGTATAGCATATATGAAGGTTGACGTGTAGAACAAAGTGATATAAAACGCTTCTAGATGAGGAAATAGTGGATGGTTGTCACCCTAGAAATTAGACTATCTGATGCCTCCAACACCTTATTTCATATCGATGAAAGTGAAATATAAGATAATGGTCTACTATGTAACAGAAGCATTAGAGGTAGTGGTCATATTACATGTTGAAGGCTGGGGGAAGGAGTGGAGGGAAGGCTTCTTGTTTAGAAACTGCGTTTGGTTATTTCAACAAGTCAGTAAAAGGATATACTTAAATTTTAAATACAAACCAATAAATTTTGACTTACTCTGAATTTTCTTTTAGTTCCCATCGTCTACCATGTTCTTAACATTTTCTGGGTCTAAGATGAGAATGACAGAGGCAGATAGATGGTTCTTGGTTAGAAACTGATTGCATGCAAATACTTCAGACATGTCCGAACTTGAGTCTTCTGAAGGACTCTTAATGCTGTTGTTTTTGGAGAAAGTGATGAATCAATAGGGTCCGGTGGTCCCTAAAACATGTTTGTAGTTATTGGCTCAAACCCCTAAATTTTGGCAATTTCAAATCAGTTTTGGAGGGTGCCAGTAAACCTATGCTGAAACTTTGTTACGGTGAGTTTTGGTCAAAACAATAGTCTCAGTTGGTTCCGGTTTATTTCAATCTCTTTTTGAGCGATTTGGCTTCATGCTCTAAGGAAGAAAAAAAAGAACAAGTTGTTTTGGAGAGAGAAAGAAAGGAAACGGGAGTTATTTGGGGAGTTGGAATCTTTTCGGCAGCTAATATTGCACAAAGACGGACACATGCGGACAAGGACCACAATATGGGTACGGGTTATAACATTTTTTTAATAGGTTCATATGTAGTCCCTTACTTGCATGAATATGGATACAAGTACGAACGCGGTACGGAAATCAATATCATTTTTTCTGCTGCTTAGACACCTTCAGCGGTGGCCACTAGGAGAAACCTCGGCCTTTCTCCGTTTGCATCCTTTTTCTCCAGTGATTTGCAAATTAGGAGGGCCAGCGGCTAGGAACCCTAGTCGATTGCCTTGTATTATTGTCCCGTGCTAACACTCCCATTGATAAGGGATACCGATACCTAAGTTAATATATACATGAGTTGACTAACTTTTTGGGCTAAAGCATGAGTTGGTTAACTTTGGGCCACAAGCAGATCTCCATATACACCTGATCTTATCCCTACATATGCCATATGCCCTACCTGTTTTTCGACATATGCACACTAGTCTTAACTCATGTAGACCCTAATTTTATTCTGGCAAAGTGGATGTATACTCGCACATAAAACCAGGTAACTGGTTATAATTTTTTTACATTCCTTACGATAGACTGGGTGACAATGTAGTTCACATCTCCCATCCATGGAACTTTTTATATCAATTAGCCAACATGCTCAAAATAGTGGCCAACATGTTGGTTTCAAATTATTCAATGCCTGAACGTCATCAATATGCATAAAATATCTTGGTAATATATCTGCAGATATATCTTGTTGCACCCCATAAATCTTCTGATATAGTCAGGGCCGGCCCAGGGGTAAGCCTGACAAGACTTTGGACTTGGGTAACCCCCCTCCATAGGGCAACCTCTCATGTCATTTGATTTTCTTAGTACCGGCCTAGCCTAAACCCAACTTAAACCTATATCTTTTCAATAGAGTGAAGGGCAACTAAAATTAGCTCCCGGCTAAGGCAACCCAACCTCCCGGGCCGGCGTTGGATATAGTAGACAATATTTGTAAAATCAGGATTTGTTGGGGTAACAGGTACGGATTTATAGAATTCCCACTTATGAGCTGATGACTACATTCAGTAATTTTTTCTACTGCGTCTTTTCTTCGCTTTATGTTCTCCATCTCTCCTGGTAGGTCTTTTAAGTTTAAGGATGAGTAGCTTCCTTTTTTTAAAATATTATCTTACTGTAGAGATAATCCTTTATTGTATTATTTTTTGTATAATAGATATCAATCTTAATAAACCACTTTATTAGATCACGTGACATTTTGGACATTTAGGGTAATGCATTTGTATATTGTTACCATAATTGATATGAGGGTATATTTAGGCAGGGCAAATTGCAGGAGACCCCCATGAACTTTGTCCGTTTATTACGTTACACCTATGCCCCCCACGCCCCCAACCCAACCCAACACACACATCCAAAGGTGTCTTTTTAGAATGTCCGGTCCCTCACGTCAACTGAACCGTTATCTACAATTTAAATGGTCGTGTGCAGCTCAAAGTGATCTGCAAATGAGCTTGAATATATGAGAAAAGCTCGGCTTGATTTTCTAATTTAAATGAGCTTGAGCTGGCTCACGAGCTTTTGCCGAGCTTGAGCTGGCTGGCAAATAGCTTGCTTCGTTAACGTCCCTATCTCAACTTACCCCATCAATAAAGTCACCTTTCTACCGAAATTGTTAGGGCTTCTTTTATATCGATGTGTGTTATAAACGGTAGAAACAAATCATTTTTTTGTTTATTCAACCTTTTGGCTATTTTTTTCTTATGTGTTCTGCTAATGAATGTTCCATCGGCTTTCTTCATACCCGGTTATTGTTCTCCTAATAATTGATGTTTTCATGGCCCAACAAAAGAAAGGTGTGACGATCTTGATCTTTTCTAATTAACTGCAGGCAACAGCAATAAAGACGTGCAACCGAGTCTGTCAATGGGTGAGAGATTTGGAAAATGAGATATTTTTGTTGGGGGCAAGCCCATTCTCGTGGTGATTGTATTCATTTATGTACCTGTCCAGCTGTCCTGTCTTATTATACTTCTACTGAAATATTTCTGTCATACATGTAAACAAGACCTCTATATATGAAGATAATAGCCACAGTAGTAGTTTTTCTTTTTCTTTTTTTGTACACGAAATTTTGTATGGACAATTCAAATCTCTCGTGATGCTGAAATAAATTTTGTTTTCCTCTCGACAAGGACTGCTCCATTATTTTCGTTCTCTTGATACATCCAGGGCCGGCCCTGGCCCAGGGCGGCCAGGGCGACCAGGGCGACCGTCCAGGACCCCATAAAATTTGGGGGCCCAAAAAAATTAAATTAAATGTATATATATATTAGTAATCTTATATTGAAAAAAGAACTAATATATAATATGATCACAAAACATTTGTGGTGTAGTGGTAGTTTGTTATACTTCTACACAAGAGGTCCTAGGTTCTAGCCTTGGCTGTATCATTTTTTAGTTTAATTTTTTTTATATTATATATGGGTCCCATTTTAAAAATTTGCCTAGGGTCCCCATTAACTCAGGACCGGCCCTGGATACATCGCGTTGCGGCAGAGGGTCCCCTCGTCGGCATTATGCTTGTCGACATAGATGAGGATGGGAAAGCAAAATGCAAGCGAAACGCTTCTCTAAATTTCTACTGAGCAATATGGAAGGGCTCCGACTTTCTCTTGCTCTGCTGTACTACATTTTGAAGACAATTTGTTGCTTTCCTATTGTATGTATCAAAGCCATCGACGCCGTCTTCGTCTCTGACTGTAATAAAAGGTGGTGACAAATCTGATGGGTGACTTCTTATATAATTCCTAGGTACCAGAGTCTTGAATGTTGGATGTCTGTAGCATATGGAGCGAATGTTTTCCTGTGGCTAGACCTAGACCTAGACGGACCAAAGGCATCAGATTGAAGTGTTCCTGTACAGGCATCTCACATTTTTTTTACGGAAAATTTCAACAGTAGCATAGATGTTTATCGAAATTGCGTAAAAGGCATAAAGTTTGGATAAATTGCAGAGACGGCATCGTCGCGCCCAATTTTGGGGCGCCGAAAATTATCGTTTCCCTCTAATACGGTTTAAGAAAAAAAAAAAAAAAAAAAAAACGGCGCCCAAAAAAAGGGCGTCGAATTTACATATTTTTTTTTAAAAAAAAAGGGCGCCCCTAAAAGGGGCGCCGAATTTGCATTTTTTTAATTTCCCGAAAAAGCAAGAAAAAAAAGAAAAAAGATGGAGCGGGAAAAATTATAAAAAAAAAAAAAAAAAATGGCCGCCCAAAATTGGGGCGCCAAAAATTACTATCCCACTCTTGTAACTTTTACAACGGCTATTTTACATTTACAACGGCTATTTTACATGTATGTTGTTGCTTGTCCTGCTTCCACAACGGCTATTATAACTTTTACAACGGCTATTTGACATGTACGTTGTCTATATATATAAATCATCTTATTAAAAATTTTCACATTCAATTCATTTCCTCACTTCTCAAGTTACTTCTCACAGACAAAAATTTTTCTCCTCCGCAGTGAAGCTTTCAAGAAGAATCATCTCCAAATTACCAACTGGTGTGAAGAAGAATCCCTCAGAAAGAAGTTGCAACATTCAACGACTTTTTTTAGTTTTTTTTCATGGATCAAGTATTAACATTGATCTGCTACCATGGAGGTACACTTAGTGGACTATCTTATGAAGGAGGTACAACTAATCTAATTTCTACCTATCCTGATATCTCCTTAGAAAATATACGTAATATTATCGTGGAACGTTTTTCTATTACATATGATTTCGTAATAAGATATTTTTTTACCGATACTTTTTTAGTTATAGATAGTGAAGAAGCTTGGAATTTCGTTATTCAGGATAATATAGGTGCATCTTGTATAAAAATTTATATTAATCAAGCATTAACAAATATAAGCAGAAATCTTTCTTCTACTAGTCAACCTGTTTATAACAGCCAAAATTTTCATGTCGGTCCCAGCACTTCAAACCAAGTAAATTTAGTTGAAGAGAACGTTGATGACGTTGATAGTGACGACTTAGTGGAAGATTTAGACTATTATTTAGACAATAATGATGATAATTTAGATGGTAGCACCCCTGAGTTATTTGTTGGAAAAGAATTTCCTTCATCTTATGCATTTCGAAATTTTATTAGTGATATAGCAATTCTTCATAATTTTAGTTGTAGAGCTAAACATAACAATTCTCAAAGAATTGTATACATTTGTGACTCTCCAGATTGCAGTTGGAGAGTGTATGCTAAAGCAATTGGTAACGGTACAATCTTTGAGATTCGTACATTTGAATCTCGACATTCGTGTACCGGTGTGTTACCAAGAGGACATCATCGACACACTACTGCTGCATGGATTTGTGAAAAAATAATGGATAAAATTAGAGATAACCACTCCTATAGTGCATCTCATATTATAAAAGATATACTTAGAGATTATCGAGTACATATTACGTATTCTAAAGCTTGGAGAGCCAAAGAACTTGCATTATCTGAAATCAACGGTAGTTATATCGATGCATATGGCAGTCTTGAAAGATATTGCTTGACAATTGCGGAAACAAATCCTGGTAGCAAATGTTTTTTAAAGACCGTAGAAAATAATGTCTTTCAAAGAATATATATTTGTTTTAAGGCATGTATAGACGGTTTTTTAAGTGGTTGTTTGCCTATAATTAGTATTGATGCAACATTTTTGACATCAAGATATCAAGGTAATTTATTTGTGGCATGTGCACATGATCCTAACTACCAGTTATATCCTATTGCACATTGTATTGCTGAAAATGAGAATACCGAATCATGGACATGGTTTTTAAACAATTTGAAGATTTCTTTTGAAAATTTCTTTGACCGGTGGGATAGTATTTCATTCATATCAGATAAACAAAAAGGATTAATTCGTGCAATGCGCGATACTTTTCCTGCCTCTCCACATTTTTTCTGCATTCAGCATTTTAAACAAAATATGAAAAGTCAATGCAGTAGTAAACCCAAATATCTAGAATGGTTGGATAAACTTGCTCGATCTTATAATATTGTGGATGCAACAGAATGGTTTGAAAGAATCAAGTCCGCGGATGTTCGTGTTTTTAATTGGATAGTTGGTACCAATGATGAAAATCATAATTTCTCACATTGGATAACAGCTTATGCACCATGTTCTAGACTCGATATCAACACATCCAATATTGCAGAATGTTTTAATAATTGGATTAAGAATTTGTGTGATAAACCAATAACAACATTGCTTGACGGTATTAGAGCGAAGATCATAACAATTCATGAAAAGCATCGACGAAATGCTGAAAATATGGACAACAACTTCTGTCCAAGGATGCTTAAGACTATGGCTCGCCTAAAAAGAGAGAAACATCATTTTCAAATGTTGCGTATTGAAGGTTATTTATTTGAAATATTTGATCACGAATCAAGTAGATGTTATGTGGTACAGTTAGAAAATAGAACATGTACATGTTTTCGTTGGCAACACACTTTTTTACCATGTGTACATGCTTATTTTGCCTGCGAATCTACTAACTTACAGATTGAAAGTTATTATCCTGCTCAATTTTCTGTTGAAACACTTAAACGTGTTTATGCGTCTTGTATGGAACCAATTCCATCTCCATACACTCCTGAAGGTGAATTGGTAAGAGGTGAAATCGGAGTACCTAAAGTTGGACGTAGAGCTGGTAGACCTAAGAAGAATCGTTTTATGACAAAGGAGTTGCCGACAAGAGATCTACATTGCAGCAATTGTAACGGACTTGGACACAACAGGAGAAATTGCACAAGACAACCGACACAATAAATGTGTGAATTTTTAAAATTTATTTGTAATCTTGTAAGTTTTAATATTTTTTAAATGTTATGTAATCTTCTTATTGTCAATTTTTTTTATATATTTTGTGATCTTGTAAGAGGAGAAATTTAAATGATTGCAAGAGGAGAAATTTAAATGATTCAGAAATTTATACAACATGGCTTTTTATCATTCACCTCTGTTCATTCTGTCATAATGTCTACGGGGAACTTGCCTAAGACCTAATCGCATTCTTCGAGCTGCCGTTTCTTCTGGTGTCTCCCCTGGCAATGGCTGGAAGTCATCCCCTCCATACTGGGATGTCTGCGTAGATGGATAAGGCGGGGGCGTGTCAAATAATGATGCTCCCGCGTTGTACATATAAGATTCCCAGTCAAAGTCATTTGAAGCATACTGCGAACAACCAGGTTGGGATGTGCCCTCGCCCGCCGCTTGATCAATATGTGACCCAGAATAATATGATGCATACTGTGAACAAGCCGGTGGAGTCATCCCCTCGCCCGCCTCTTGATCAATATGTGACCCAGAATAATATGATGCATATCGTGAACAAGCAGGTGGAGTCATCCCCTCGCCCGCCTCTTGATCAATATGTGACCCAGAATAATGTGATGCATTTTCTGAGGCACCAGAATAATCTTCCCTCGCCTCTTGATGTGGCCTACGGGGATGTGCATGTCTGCGTCTCACAATTCCTACAGGATGATCCTGAGGAATTTCCAATGGTAGCACTGGGGGCCTATGTGGTTGGCTCAAAAATTGTGCAGAATAGTCTAACAATTCACGTGGATCTACTCTTGGGTCCTGGGACAACCCTTGCCAATTTTGGAGCTGAAATTATTTAGATACTAAGTGAGTGAGACTCAGAATGATCATAGTATATTTTAACAAAATTTAGACACATACCATTATATTTACTTGTGTATTCCGTACACGCAGGCTACAATCATCCAGAGCTCGGTGAGGAAATCGGGCTTCTTCAAATTGCCAACGTCAATTTTCGACGCGGGGGGTCCCATACCAAAGTACGAAGGATTCGCTACCTTGCACTGCAAGAGAGATAATTTAGCATGACAAATATAAGAAAGTAATTGTATTTACAAAATCATGAGATGACTTACAATCAAGTACCGATGTCATCGGTTGAGACAAATGTTCCACCCCGTACGTCTCAAACCTGTTCTCTCAACCTGGAAGATGTGAGCGAGCCTGCGATGCAACTGACCCTCTGCTCCGACTAGCAGCCAAGGGTTCTTGTGGTATAAATTGTTTCATCCCAAACTGTCGCATGACACGATCAGCCGGATGAAACATGATATGAGAATGGTAGATGATGTAGTATCTGTGCATACTAGCTTCAAGTGCACCATCTATCACATTTTGAGGTACACTCCTATGGTGCCATTCGACCTATATGAAAGTAGTGTGAAACATCCAATATTTAGATAAAGTGTGATAAAGATGTATAACTAATAGGTTCAACTAACCTCATTTGCAGAAATTGTGTCAAATAGATGACGATAAATTGAGACCACTTTAGTAAGTCCGTGAGCTGTATCTACATCATCTGAATTCCATCTCACTCCTGCGGGCATGACCCGCTCATCTACACTGTATCGAGTAAGTGGCCTACCGATATAAAAATATTCGTATGACCATAACTGCAGATTAATAGACAATAAAAACGATATTAATTTTCTATCTTATATAACTATTTATGAAGAATTTTTGTCCTAATTATACCTGTATAAGTGTAATACATCCACCTATATTGCTGTGTACAGCACCTTCCGATCCAACAGTAACAAAACTAGTCATCGAATGATACATATAGGCTAACACTGCGGCACCCCATGCATGCTTTGTAGGAGTTTGTAAGTCTTCAAAAAATGGAAGGAGGTTTGCAGTAACCTTGTTTCCGGTTCCGTTGGGAAATAACAACGCACCGCACAGACTTAGTAAATAAGCTCTAGTGCAACATACAAGCTGCAAATATAAACATGTATTAAAACTATATTATATAGTACAATAATTATAGAAAAGTATATAACGTACCCGTTGCTCGTCTACAGGTACCGGTGTATTTCCAATCCGATTAACATGCATAAAAGTAGTTCGCAGCCAAGTCATTTTGATCCCAGAAATAGTACCTTGATCCGGATCCGGCTCCACACTAAGATATGTTCTGATCAGATCTCCAACACTTCTATCATCCTCAAAATATATAGGACTACCAATAATCGGTAACCCCAAAATCATGGCAACGTCGGCCAGAGTGATCGACATTTCACCGAAGGAAAGCTGAAATGTGTTGCGTCCTGGCCACCACCGCTCTATCAAACTCAACAATAGATCTCTATCGTGACGCCTTAGACGAATAGCGTCAACGTAGAAAAAGCCAAAAGATGAAACAAGTTCATTCTGTCGAGTTGTAAGATTCCATCCGTGGCGCCAGTCTCCATGTTCACGTAATTTTACCGTTGGATAATCATATAACTAAATAATGTGAAATTTTTTAGTGCCTATAATTATCAATTATAATAATAATATTTTACTTTAACTAAAATACCTGTCCGTCGAATACCAAATTTGAAACGTGACGGACTCGTTCCTGCATAATACCCTGTGTTGTAGGTCCACCTGGTATCCGACCGTCATTTTGAATATCCATCTATAAATTAAAGATAAATATTATATGAGTAAATTATACGCCCTTTTTTAAGGCGTATTTTTTTCAACCGGATCACTACACTAATACAAACTTTTTTTTACTAACCTTCTGAAAGTTCTCCTCGAACTTAATGTATTACTCTTCCTCTTCCTTCTTTGTATCTTTCTCTTCCTTCTTCTCTTCCTTCTTCCTCCTTCTTCTTTTCTTTCCTTCTCTGCTTCTGAAATTGTGTTCCTACTTGTTCCTACTTAAAGATGGCAGATGCATTACCATACAAAACTTCAGAAACTTTTTTTTGGTCAAAAGCTGGTTAAAAGTAGCGGGAATCTCTGTCCAATTGCAGAGATCAATCGAATCATCGTCGGCATGGGCGGGGAATCTCTGCTGTTCGTGCATGGGGAACACGCGGGGGGGGGGGGGGGGGCTGTTCGTGCATGGGGAACACGCGCGGGGGGGGGGGGGGGGGGGGGGGGGGGGCACGGGCGGGAATCTCTGCTGTTCACGGGCAGATTAGGAATCTCTGCTGCTCACGGGCGCTTTCTTTCTTTTTTTTTTTTTGTCGGGTAGTTGTTTGTAAATTCGGCGCCCCTTTTTGGGGCGCGCTTTTTTTTTTTTTTTTGTCGGGTAGTGTTTGTAAATTCGGCGCCCCTTTTTGGGGCGCACTTTCTAATTTTTTTTTTTAATAAAAATGGCGCCCTTAAATGGGGCGCTTGTTTTCTTTTTTAAGGATTAAGTAGATTAAGTGAGGTTACGGGAGAGTTAAGTATAGGATATAATTTTCGACGACCAAATTTTGGGCGTCAAAAAAAATGGCGCCCCAATTTTGGGCGCGACGATGCCCTCTCTATAATTAACCCAAACTTCGTGCCTTTTATACAATTTCGACAAACTTCTATGCTACTGTTAAAATTTTCCATTTTTTTTAAGGAAAACCTGACGAACTGCCCAAAATTGATCCACCGCTTGTAGTTAAGTGGAGTGCAGCGTGTAGGTGTGTGTGGGTTGTAATAAAAATAATTTTTTATAAAGGCACATCAAAATTTGATCAGGACTAGCATATTCTTAACTTTTATTTATTTACAAGTTTGCCACTGAAAAATTTACTCAGGGCTATCCAATTCTTAGGTATAAAAGATAAGGGATATTTTGTAAAACCTCCCCTAAATAATGGGCTAATTTGCGAAATACCCCCTAAAGATCTCGAATTGGTAAAACCTCCTTTCCGTCAAGACGGTGTTTAATTTTGGGTGACGTGGCAATTGTTGCATACGTGACCACAACTCTGTTTTCCAAATTTTATGAAATTTCCAAATTACCCTTCCTCCATCCCCCTTCCCCTTCTTCCTCCTGGAGCCACGTCCCCTTCGAGCACCCGGCCACGTTCGACACGCTCGCGATGGAGCCCCGCCGGAGCAGCCCACGCCGACCCAGCGCGAGGAGCAGGCGTCGGGGCCGGTCCAGTTGGAGGCCAGGTTGCCGTGGGCGTCGACGAGGGCGCGGAAGGCGGAGAGGGAGTCGGTGTCGCTGGTGGACGAGGAAAGTAGTGCCGTGTTCGACAACAACAAGAAGAAGAATGTGTGTGAGAGTTTAAGTTTCAAAATAAAAAATGTCCAACAGCTTTGAGCTTGGCTGGGCTGACTTTGGTTGTCTTTTTCGCTTGCTGCTTAATTTGTGTTTTCTCCTTACTGTAAATAGAATAATTTGTGTTTCCTCCTTACTGTAATTAGAATAATTTGTGTTTCCTCCTTTAATGGCAGAAATTGCCTCCTTCTCTAGAGATGAAGAAACACCCCCATGCTTGTAGGAACCTGATCTTTGGTAGACAAGTTGTACGCTGGAAGAGGATCAAGTGAAAGATGAGGAAGATGATCGGTATAAATAGGTTAGAGGAAAAGTAAGAGAGGAAGAAGATGACCGTTAGAGAGAGAGAGAGGAGAGAGAGAGGGGGAAAAGCCACGTACGCAGGGGTATTTTCGTCTGACTGGGAAAAGCCACACACGGATAGCCACGTCACCCAAAATTAAACACCGTCTTGACGGAAAGGAGGTTTTACCAATTCGAGATCTTTAGGAGGTATTTCGCAAATTAGCCCATTATTTAGGGGAGGTTTTACAAAATATCCCAAAAGATAACTCTTAATTTTTTTTTCTCTCTCCTCCTTCTTCACAAGAAGAAAGAACAAAGAAGAAGAACAAGAACAAGAAGAAGAAAAAACAAGAATAATATCTTTCTCCAAATCTCTTTTTTTTTTTGCTCTCTTTTAATTTCTCATATTTTTTTTTCTCTCCAAATCCTAGTTTATGGATGAAATCCTAGTTGTAGAAGAAATTGGGTTATCAAATCTATTAATCTATTTATCAGTTAATCAATTTTTCTTCATTAATAGAAGAAATTATGGATGAAACCCTAATTCTAAAAAAAATCGATTTGTTGAGCAAGTTTATAACAGGACTGTCACAATTTCTGGCAGTCCTAGAAGTACTGAGGATTGCGAGGAATTGTGGCAGTCCTAAAAGGGACTTACAGGACTGCCACAATTTCTGGCAGTCCTAGAAGTATTGAGGACTGCGAGAAATTGTGGCAGTCCTGAAAGTGACTTGCTGTACAACAAGTTCCTTTCAGGACTGCCACAATTCCTGGCAGTCCTAAAGTCGAAATTTCCGAATAAAAAAATATATGTTAGGGTTTATTTCAATCTTGATAATAGAGTGAAATATGTATTTTAGGGTTTATTTTCATGCATTCTTTGTGAGAAAAAAAGCATTTAAGGTTTATTTTCATGCATTTTAGGATTTATTTAATTTTTCGGGTGTCATTGAAATTGAAAATGAGAAGAAAATTAGAATTTTGATGGAGATAGTGATGATGGAAATGGTGGAGAAGAAGAATAAGATGAGAATAAAACTAGGATTTTGATGGAGATGTGAGAATGAAAATGGTGGAGAAGAAGAAGAAGATTGAGAGAAGAAGAAGAAGAAAGTTAGGATTTTGGAAGAGAGAGAGTGAAATTTACAAATGAGAGTAAAATTTGGGATTTGGGGGAGGGGTGTGGGATTGGGACAGCCCCATGAGTAGAAAAATTGGATAGTTCGAGTAATTTTTCCTCAAACATGGATTAGTTTCAATCCTGACTAGCCCTGATCAACTTTTGATGTGTCCTTATAAAAAATTATAAAAAAACAAAAAATGCTCAAAATTGGGCTCTACCGCTACATACTTCCCCATAGTTGCAAATCCAACCCTTTATGCTTTCCTATCACCCAACTGCATGCTCCTCTATATCTTTTCTATGTGAGAAAAGGACATAATAGAAAGGAAAAGTTCTTGTGAATATATATGAAGGCACGAGTCCACTTATGGTTAACCGACAGTGAGGATTTTGGTGACTTGTGAGGTTATGAGAACCCTAACGGATCCGTTTGGTTCAAGTTTTAGAGGTTTGTAAATAAATTTTGGGTTCTTTATTCATGTTTGGTAAGTATATAATTGAAAATTGAGAGGGAATCTATGAGCTTTAGCTTTCACATGTAAAAAAAGACTAAGGTCAAGGTTGCTCTAAAATTCATAAGACTATTGGGTCATATGTGTTAACCTGTTCTAATTATTAAGAAGAGAATAGACCATGAATCCAAGATCCCAAATTGGTTATTCACATCAATATTACAAAATTCATATATATGCACTGCCGACTTCAATAGATTACGAAGACAGTTGCATGGCACGTTGAATAGAAGAAGCATGTGATGTGCAAATAATAATTAAACTGAACAGACCAATTGTTAGTTGTCATCTCATTGCTCCTTAATTATTAGTAATTATGTTAACAATGATCAACCTGCAACTGCAATGCACATTGTAGAAGCGTGAGCTAAGCTTGGATCTATATCTATCATTGTGTGTCCCTCCCTATCTATAAATCATTGGCATGTGCTTTTGTTACAAGTATTAATCATCTCAAAATGTGTACATATATATTCCTAATGATCATTTGATCGATCATAGCCAGTTATCGTTATTATTTTGCGTGGACTTGCATCTTATTGTTTGGCTTGGATCTGCTTCGTCCAGTTATTAAAAAAAAATGCTTTGGACTTTGAGCATTTAGGCAACATGCATGCTTTTGTGTGCCTATTTCATTCTATATTTTTGCGGTCAATGCCACTTGTTAGTTAATTGTTAATGTACATCCATTATGCTTAAAAGGTTTGTTAACATGTGCTAACAACATATGTGATGAGAACATCATGGATTAGTCTTTAAATTTGAATTTTGAATTCAGATTTCAAGTTGTTTTCATTTGTTATTCTGTTTTTGGTTACCTGGTCTTTAGGAATAAGTTGTGTAGTTGTTGGGTTGTTCATTTGTTGGGTTGTTTTCTTGTTACAACTTACATCTTTCTTAGGAATTGGTTGTTTTCTTGTTGCAACTTACCTCTTCCTTAGGAATTGGTTGATTGGTTATTTGATGTAAGCCTATTTAAACCCTTGCATGCCAAAGGGAAAAGACAATCAATGAATGATTGAATGAAAAAAAAGAACTTTTCTTTTCCGTATGAACTTCTCTACGGCTGAGATGGCCCTACTCCTCCCCTTCTAATCCTCCCTCCTTCCTTCCTTAGCCCCTCCCCATTGTCCCTTCCGCCTATAAAACAACAATCGAAGCAGCAGTATTCTGCCACAACGGTATTCTGTTGCAGCAGTAGCTGCAAGGGCAGCAATAGCTGCAAAGGCAGCAATAGCTGCAAAGGCAACAATAGCTACAAAGGCAGCAGAACCAACAACAGTAGTCGTTGCAGCAGTCGCTGCGAAGGCAACATTGCGAAGCAGCAGTAGTCGCAGAAGCCAGCAGGGGAGCAGTAGCAACGTACAACAACAACAGCAGCGAGAAGCGGCAGTCCCCTTCCCTTCCCTTCGGGTAATCGTCCGACATTCCGATTCCAGTCTCCCTCATCATTCTAAATCAAGTTAGTATGACTACCGCATATATTATCCAATATACTATCAATAAACTGCTGATCCACCTGTAATTTGAGTGCTTCTACAGAATCAAAGAAAACAAGATTTGTAGTTATCAACATATTTATTAAATAGAGAACTCTCTTGATTTAGTGGTAATTCGATTCAATTTCTTGTAAAATTCTAAGAGTTTGCATGCTAGTTATCACTACTAAAATCTGTCAATTCAGCGACGCGTCAAGACGTCGCTAAAAAGGGCAAATACGTCGCTAATTTCTATTAGCGACGTATTTAGCGACGTTTTCAAGTAGTCGCGATTAACCTAGTCGCTAAACAAGAAAACGTCGCCAAACGCTATTGCGACGATCTTTAGCGACGTGCCCACGTCGCTAATTTAGCGACTGCCAGCGACATAAAATGTCATAATTTACCGACGTAATCTAGCGACGTTGAGCGACTTGACATACATCGATGCTGACCCGGCTTTAGAGCCAAATGGCGACGTTCTGCGACTTTTTAACGTCACTATATTACCGACATATAGCGACTTTTAGCGACGTCCGTGTAGCGACGTTTAGTGACGATTAGCGACGGTACTCATAAATGTTAGCGACGTACTTAGCGACGTTTATATCGTCGCTGGACGTCGCTGACAGTCGCTGAACGTCGCTAATATTAAAAAAAAATAAAAAAAATTACAGCAATTGCAGCATTTGCAGAATTTGCAGAATTTGCAGCACCATTTGTTACAACAACGACTGTGTATCACGAACACAGTATCAAACAACACATACACACAATCACGAACACGTTTGAAACACAATGTGTCCACAATCAACACAGATTTATAAAAATTTGTAACAATGTCAAACATAATGTGTCCACATAAGAATAAAGTACGTAAAACCACATAAAAGACCCAACAATGGGCCATCACACAACAATGTATATGCCGACTACGACTGATCAGGAGGAGCATCACCGCTCCTATCACCGCTCCTGGAAAGAAGGTAAGCATACTGCTCCGATGTAAGAACCACCGACGACGATGAAGGAGGAGGCAATGCAACCGCTGGAGAAGGAGGCAGTGTAACCGCTGGAGATGGGTGCGTCCGCGTCTCCTCTAGGGATCGGAGTCTGGCGCTGCATTGCTCCATGCAAGTCGCTATCCTGGTAACGGTGTCGTGAATGGACTCCTGTGTCTCCTGTACTTGCTGTACGGTGCGCTCGAGCTCGTCAAAGCGTGCGGTGACCGACGCAGCGTCCTCTTGCGCCTGAGGCCCTTGCTGCTCAGCAATCCTCCTCAGCATATCGTCGCGCAGCTCAGCAATCTGGCGGACAATGATCTCCTCGACTCGGGACGACTCGGCCTGTGACGGCTGTGAATGCGCACTGGAAGAGGGAGCCCTGGATGCCTGTGTCGCAACAAATGCGCCGTAGGACCCCGTACCGTAGTACGTACCCCTCTGAAGACCACCAACAGCGGTCTTCCAGAGCTCGTCCTCCGACCGAGGCGGAGAGGGTTGCGATGTACCAACCCCTCCCTCTACCTGTGCACTAGCACTCGCACGCTCATCACGTAGCCTAACATACTCTTCCTAGAAATTATTGTGCATCTCTATACATCAGTACTTACCTAAATTAGCCTAATAAACGTCTAAAATATTTAATTATTATTAAGTATATGGTTATCTGTATATTCAAGTTGTGTTAAAAATTAACGAAATCTAAATTAGTACTTACATAGCTCTGAGTAGCCCGGTCGTCGATGAGCTTTCCGTCCTTCCGATGGGTGGCCAGGAAGACGGTCACCATGTTTGCGTCTTCACCCCTCTTCACCTGCGTGTTTGTTATATTTTATTCTTTAGTAAAATAGAAAATTATATACTCCTGCTATCAATAAATTCTTATATTTGATAATAAATTACATACCAGACGACGGAAATGCTCCGTCATAGGAATCGATCTACCACACCACTTTCCGGCCAACGTCCTAGCCGCCTTCTCCGACCGCTCTTTGTACTCGGGCTCCTCAAATCGAGCCCTCATCGTGGTCCACTGGTCAGGTGTGATCCAACCAGCAATCGGCTTTCCGAAGCGGTGACGTTTTTTCTGATCGTCAATAGCATCACGGATCAACTTGGCGGCGACGGCATGAAACTGCCTCTCAATCTGCTCGACGCGGTGTGGTAGATAAAAATAAGTCCTCTACAAGAATTACAAATTAAAATAATTAGTTCTAAAAAATACTTAAAATTATATTAATCATACTAAATTAACTATCTTTAGTTACCTTGAAGTGGGCAAACTAGAATGCCTTCCTCTCTTCCGAGGCATCCGAGTAGTTGATCCACGGATCCCCATAGTTGGACCTTAGAAAGGTGCCCAACGCTCTCTATATCGACGAGGGACGATATCTGTATACAACGATAACCGACGTATTAATGAATATATATAGATATACAGACATGCATAAAATATTGATTTAACTTACTTCGTAGGACCGTCGGCCCAAATCTCCATCCTCGTCTCGCCCTGAGGTGCGCATGCAGGGTCGCTCTGGTATGGATCCGCCCGGGCGGGACGGGCGGGAGTAGGGACTACCTCCTCCACCTGCTCCCCACCCGCCATGCTGCTGTCAACGCTAGGAAGGCTAGGGGAAGTAGTATGTTCAGCAAGCCTGGAACTGCTCGTCGCAGGTGCACTGCCACCCGGACCTGAGACCGTATGGTACAATGGAGTACTCGGGTCAGAGGATGGTCCAGAGCCATCCTCCTATAACGGAGCTCTCTGCCCACCTAAGGACACGGATCGTGCTGGCCTATCTCCGCGTCGTCCTGAGGTGTCTCCGCGTCGTCCTGCCATGCTGATAATAACATTGGAGTTCATAATTTAAGACTACAAAAATATAAATACATCGAAATCACAGTTTATGATTGAAAATATAAATAAATACAATGACATTTTAGAAATATCTGCATACATTGGAATTCATAATTTAAGTTTTCAAAAGTGATCATAGTTCATAATTTAAATTACAGAAGTATGAATACATCAAAATCACAGTTTCTCAATCATCCTCTGAAAATTCATCTTCTTCGTTTGCCTCCTCCTCCTCATCCTCTTCCTCTTCCTCCTCATCGTCACTAGCATCTCCTTCGTCTTCCCCTTCGGATACTTGTACCTCTTCTACACAAGTAGATATTGAATGGGGAACTTCTGCTGAGTCGACATCAACTGTATTAGGTACAAGAGGCAGCTCGTCCTCCTGATAAGCCACTTCGTCGACGTCGTAGGTATTTCTGGCTTTAGTCTTGCATACTGCCCACTAGTCGTACCTCGTTGTTTTTCGTCTAGGATATGTTGTAAAATATACGAGTTGAGCTTGACTTGCTAGGATAAATGGTTCGTATCCTTGGTATCGACGACGGTAGTTAATATCTACAAGACCATGTTTGTCAATTTTCCATCCTTGATCTTGTATGAGATCGAACCAATCAACTTTAAACAATACGATCTTGGCAGGCTCTATGCCATAGTTGTACGTCAATTCCACGATCTCACGTAAGATGCCATAGAAATCATTGCCTGGAGTGACATCTTTATAGTTTGTAGATTTGATACACAAGCAACTATTTTTTGTGGAATCAAGATCCAGGAAGCTATCTCTGATGACAGCATTTGTTGACTTGAACTTAAACCCATTCACGCAATAACTTGGCCATACTTTGACGACATAAATTGGTCCCTTGGCAAGAGTTCTAATAGATTCATTCTCAAGAATGACGTCCGGACGATCGACATAAACACGAAAAGATACAAAATTAAGTTTAATGTTAAGTTATTTCTTGTGCAGTTGTGAATGGAGGAAGATTCTAACTAGCCTCTTACGTACATATGCAGTCAACCAAGACGGGAAATAAAGTCTCATTTCTTCTTCTACTTCTTCATCTGTAATATATGGTCTACTTGACCTCACCTCATCATTAAATTTGATGAAAACCAATAAATATCGGGATATACTCGTTAAATTATAATAACAGAATCAACAAATAGATGACTTGAATGTTGAAGATTTTCACTTACCACTCTAGCTTTTCTACTTCATCCTCCTCGCAGTTGAGTAATATATATAATTGGGCCGCCTTTAGTTCCTCATCATTCAAATATCTCTTTTTCGGTTTTCCTGAAGGCTTTCCAAGAGCATTAAAGACTTTCAATAATGCAGCATTATATTCTATATCTCCATCGTCGTTCTTCGGAGCTCTTGTTCTATTTGTAGCAATATGAGGCTTGAAATACATTGAACAGAAGTTTGTAATCTCCTCAAGGACATAGGCTTCACAAATAGAACCCTCGACCCGTGCCTTATTTTTCACCTTCCTCTTCAGGTGGTTTAGATGGCGCTCGAACGGGTATATCCACCGATAACCGATGGGCCCACCAACACGTGTCTTATATGAAAGATAAATTGGCAAATGCTCTATAGAGTCGAAGAATCCAGGAGGGAACACCCTCTCAAGCTTACACAATGTTACTGCAATGTCCTTCTCCTGCTTTTCAAGCCGATCGACGAGCAACTTAGTAGAACAAAGATCTCTGAAGAATATGCTAAGCTCTGTCAGTGGATCCCAAACGACATGAGGTAAGAATTTCCGAAATGCAATCGGGATTAACCTCTCCATAAAAACGTGACAGTCGTGGCTCTTCATACCCTGGAGTTTGTTCTCCTTCGGGTCAACACATCTTCTCAAATTCGATACGTACCCGTCTGGAAATTTTAGGCCCTGGATCCACCTACAAAGTTTACATTTGTCCTCCTTGTCCAGTGAGAAAATGGCCCTGGGCTGCTTATACTTTCCACTGCCTTCCTTTATCAAATGCAACTCTGGACGTCTGCATATTTCTTCTAAGTCCAACCTGGCCTTGGGATTGTCTTTCGTCTTCCCCTTTACGTCCATCACAGTATTTATTATATTGTCAAATACATTCTTCTCGATATGCATGACATCCAGGTTATGTCTGAGCAGATGGTCACTCCAATATGGTAGGTCCCAGAATATACTCCTCTTCGTCCAGTTGTGAGCGCGGCCAAATCCATCACACTTGTACCCCGCTGTAGGCTCTTCAATAGCACTTGACAATTCTTTAACTTCTTCCCATATCGTGTCCCCAGACCACCGTGGCGGTGGACTGGACTTCTCTACCACGCCAGCACGAAAAGCATTCATGTTCCTCCGGTACGGATGATCCTTTGGCAGGAACTGTCGATGACAATCAAAGAAGCACGGTTTTCCTCCGTGTTTCAAACGGAAAGCCTTAGTACGATCCATGCAATACGGACATGCGAGACGACCATGGGTGCTCCAACCCGATAACATTCCATAGGCCGGGAAATCATTGATGGTCCACATTAGTGCGGCCCTCATCTGAAAGTTCTGCTTTCTGGAAACATCATATGTGGTTGTACCTACTTCCCACAACTGATTCAGCTCATCTACCAAGGGCTGTAAGTACACATCGATGTTCCTCTTCGGGTTCTTCAGACCTGGAATAATAACAGTTAGGAACATGTAAGGAGTCTTCATACACATCCAAGGCGGCAAGTTGTACGGAGTAACAATCACTGGCCAACAAGAATATTGTGAGCCCGAAAGTCCAAATGGGGTAAAACCGTCGGAGGAAAGCCCCAATCTGACATTACGCGGCTCCGAAGCAAAATCAGGATACACTCGATCAAAGTGCTTCCGTGCTTCCCCGTCGGATGGATGATCCAATACTCCATCTATTTGTTCCCGCTTGTGCCAACTCATATTATCAGCTGTCTCCTTTGCCATAAACAACCTCGGCAACCGCGGTGTCAAAGGCAAATAGTGCATCGAATCTGTTGGCTTGCGTGCACCAGAAGTCCTTGTTGTACTAGTTGCCTTGAAGCGATCGGCACCACAAAATCTGCAGGCGTCTTCATCCTTGTCGTCCTTGTAGTACAACATGCATCCGTTGCGACATGCATCAATTTTTTCATACCCCATCTAGAGCGATCTCACCATTCTCTTGGATCGGTAGAAGTCTTTAGGTAACTTGCCATCCTCCGGCAATATATCTATAATTAACTCCAGGATTCGGTTGTAGCATTCTTGAGACATGTTAAAATCTGATTTTATGCCCAACAATCTTGTAACCACCTCCAACGGTGAATGGTCATCACAACCAGGATATAAAGGAGTCCTTGCATTCTCCAGCAACTCCATAAACTTTGCAGCATTGGCATTCGGTGCCTCCTCAGCTGCATATTGATTGTTCGGATCGAAACTAGGCCCCGCAGCATCGAAAACCATGTTCGTCCATCCTTGGTCGTAATCAGCATGCTCGTGGACATCTACATAAGGCTCCATACACTACCAAAATACGCTCGTTTAGCGACGGCAATTTAGCGACGGAATTATTCCGTCGGTATTAGCGACAGGTTGGTGGCCGCTCAGCGACTGATTATCGACCACAAACATTTGTCATTTTTTATTTTAATTTTAGGGGCAGGAAAGGTCGCACATCCGTCGCTAGTGTGTCGGTGTTATAGCGACGGATATTCGGTCGTCGCCACGTAGTCGTTTATTTGGCGGGAATTGTGTATATAATTGGCGGGACATATCTTCGACTACGTAGCGACGGATATTCAGTCGGATAATCAATAATAGCGACTATAGGGCGACGGATATTTCGTAGTCGCCATTCCGTTGCTAAATTAGCGTTCCAGACTTAAATGAAAAGGCGGAGGAACTTTTGGCATTCTCCCCAAATTTACTCTCTCTCCTCTCTCTCTCTCTCTCTCGCCGGTGTCGGTTTCGGTGATCGGCGTCGGTGTCGTCGTCGGCGTCGGTGTCGTCGTCGGCGTCGGCGTACTCTCCTCTCTCTCTCCCGAAGGTAACCCCCCCCTCTCTCTCTCTCTCGATCTCTCTCTCTTTCTTTCTCGGTTATAGGGTCTGGGCAGCGCGATCGGGGCTGGACCGTCCGTGGCTTGGCGGCTGGCTTGGGTCGGGGGCTGGGCGGTGGGCTTGGGGCGGAGGCGTCGGGGTCTGGGAGGCGGGCTTGGGGTTGGGGCGTCGGGGGCTGGGCGGAGGCGTCGGGGTCTGGGAGGCTGGCTTGGGGTTGGGGCATCGGGGGCTGGACAGCTGGCTTGGGTCGAGGTCTGGGAGGCGGGTGGGCTTGGGGCGGCGGGCTGGGCGGTGGGCTTGGGGTTGGGGCGTCGGGGGCTGGGCGGCTGGCTTGGGTCGGGGGCATCGGGGGCTAGGCGGGGGCGTCGGGGTTGGGGCGGCTGGCTTGGGGCGGGGGGCGTCGGGGGCTGGACGGCTGGCTTGGGGCGGGGGCGTCGGGGGCTGGGCGGCTGGCTTGGAGCAGGGGCGTCGGGGGCTGGGCGGCTGGCTTGGGTTGGGGGCTGGGCAGTGGGCTTGGGGCGGCGGCGTCGGGGGCTGGGCGGCTGGCTTGAGGCGGGGGCGTCGGGGGCTGGGCGGCTGGCTTGGGTTGGGGGCTGGGCGGCTGGCTTGGGACGGCGGCGTCGGGGGCTGGGCGGCTGGCTTGGGTTGAGGGCTGGGCGGCTGGCTTGGGGCGGCGGCGTCGGGGGCTGGGCGGCTGGCTTGGGTTGGGGGCTGGGCGGCTGGCTTGGGGCGGCGGCGTCGGGGGCTGGGCGGCTGGCTTGGGTTGGGGGCTGGGCGGCTGGCTTTGGGCGGCGGCGTCGGGGGCTGGGCGGCTGGCTTGGGACGGGTGCATCGGGGCTATTTGCAACCGACGCACACCCATAAGCACTCTTCATATATATATGCAACCGAACTACTGGGCGGCGGGCTTGGGGCGGCGGGCTTTGGTCGGGGGCGGCGGGTGGCTTTGCTTCTCAAATTCATCTGAGTTTATATATTGGCTAAATAATGTGTTATCCATATTGGGTGTTCCATTAGTTTGGTGGTGTTTGGATTAGTAAATGTGACTATATATGGGGTTTGGATTCATGGTGTATATGTTCACTGTCTCAAGGACAGTGCGAGTTCTATCAGTTGTGTGCTTCTGTATAGATGTATATATCTATACATCTAGCTGTGATATACATATGTGTATGTGACAATCTCAGTTAGCGACGGACTAGTTACCGGTTAGCGACGGATATTTCTAGCTCCATTAATTGCATTAATCTACGGTACGACATGGTGACGGATATTCCCTGCAGCCATTCGACTGGCGAGGCAGAAACTATGTTGCCGTAGATAAAGTTGCCTGTCCTCCGACCCTCATCCCTCGGCAATGATGATACGACAACCCATCACTATATCTTATATTGTAGTAGATGATGTCTTAGTATTACATTAGTGAGTTCATCTTGATTCTGTTACGTACGTCCTTCAGATACTAGATACGATAAGATTAACATATACTACACGATATGTATACAGAATATAGATGATTCACACTAATGTATGCTAGAATGAATCTTGGGTTGTGTTTTGAGCCATCCGTTCTCACACTTAAAACACATAGAATATAGATGATTCACACTAATGTCTACACGAAGGATGTCCACTTGAGCTCCGGGGCAAAGTTTTGGCTCGGAGCCAGATTCTGTTGATGGAGCACATCCACCATGCTGTTAGAAAAAAATAGTAACGGTGAGAGACCCATCTGAGTAGGACGTATACTCTGATAGTATCCCCTCTAGCACTCAATCCCACTACTGATATCATTCTTGTAAATGTGATCTCTCAGAGTATACGTCCTACTCAGATGGATCTCTCAGAGTATTCTCTCCGGTTGGTTGTGTTCTGAGCCATCCGTCCCAGGGATTTATTTCTGTATTTTGGTTTCTGTATTTTGGCTCCAGCTCCATTTGCATTTGATCTACGGTACGACATGGTGATCAGGACATAGTCCCTGCAGCCATTCGACTGGCGAGGCAGAAACTACGTAGCCGTCGATAAAGTTGCCTGTCCTCCGACCCTCATCCCTCGGCAATGATGATACGACAACCTATCACTATATCTTACATAGTAGTAGATGATGTCTTAGTATTACATTATGTGAGTTCATCTTGATTCTGTTACGTTTTTCAGGATAATTGATGTCTATTTTATATTAATTTGGTTTGGTCTATATGATTCTTGGATAATTGGCGTGCATTAAATTCGTATGTACATATTTGGTCTATGTGATTCTTGGATAATTGGTGTGCATTATATATTGGTTTGGTTTATGCATATTTTTTCAGCTCCATTTGCATTAGTCCCTGCAGCCATTCGACTAGCGAGGCAGAAACTATGTAGCCGTAGATAAAGTTGCATGTCCTTCGACCCTCATCCCTCGGCAATGATGATACGACAACCTATCACTATATCTTATATAGTAGTAGATGATGTCTTAGTATTACATTAGTGAGTTCATCTTGATTCTGTTACGTCCTTCAGATACTATATACGATAAGAACATAGATGATTTACACTAATGTATGCTAGAATGAAACTTGACTTGTGTTCTGAGCCATCCGTTCTGATCAAGCATCTTCCTTCTCCTCTCCTCCACCATGGCTCTGAACCAATCTGCTCCTCCCTACTTCTCTTCTTTTTATTTGACTCTCTCAGCCACATATGACATCCAGCTCAAGTGTAGAGTCGGGGGAGAAGAAGTGGGCAGGAAGATGAGGGGGAAGCAGCACAGCCTGCAGCATGACCCGGAGGAAGTGGAGAGATTTTCTTCAACAGTCGTAGGAGAAATTGTCCTCCTACGGCTGTTGAAGAAAACCTATGTACTTTCTCCAGGTCATGCCGCCGGCTGTGCTGCTTCCCCCTCATCTTCCTGCCCACTTCTTCTTCCCCGACTCTACACTTGAGCTGGATGTCATATGTGGCTGAGAGAGTTAAATAAGAAGAAGGGAAGTAGGGAGGAGCAGATTGGTTCAGAGCCATGGTGGAGGAGAGGAGAAGGAAGATGCTTGATCAGAACGGATGACTCAGAACACAAGCCAAGATTCATTCTAGCATATATTAGTGTGAATCATCTATTTTCTTATCGTATATAGTATCTGAAGGACGTAACAGAATCAAGATGAACTCACTAATGTATGCTAGAATGAATCTTTGGTTGTGTTCTGAGCCATTCGTTCCGATACTTGGCAATTAAGTCATTCGACTGGTGAGGCAGCAACTATATATAAGGCTACTTGCATGTTCTTCCAACTTTAAATTATAAGATTACTACATTTGGCTACATAAATCACTAACCTCATCGCGGCCAATGTTTACAGTCTTGGTCTCAACTGTCTTCGATTCTATGATCCCATGCTTTCGAAAAATAGACAACGCAGACTCCATAGAATAGAACGGCCTTACATGCAAATCGTCTGTGATTATGTATCCTTTCCCTCCTTTCACAAACACGCCATCCTTGTTGCCTCCATCTGCAACCCCCTCCCACGCAATATCCTCATCCATTGCCTTACCACAGGGACATCGAGCGCCAATAACCGAACTATACAGACGGTGAGTCTTGGTGTAGCACTCAAATGTGGGGCATCCGTAAATTCGTCGAGGTTTTAAATCATCGACTTTGAGTTTTAAACCCTCACGTAGCCTTTCTGCTTCACTTCTAGGGTCGAGCAGCATCTTTTTGCAAGCTTCGGTCTCCAGATACTTAGTGTCAAGATTCTGGACGCTTTCGTAGAGCATGTCAACGCATCCTAGCGTCAATTTCCTGCCGAGTAAATTGACGCTAGGATGCGTTGACATGCTCTACGAAAGCGTCCAGAATCTTGACACTAAGTATCTGGAGACCGAAGCTTGCAAGAAGATGCTGCTCGACCCTAGAAGTGAAGCAGAAAGGCTACGTGATGGTTTAAAACTCAATGTCGATGATTTAAAACCTCGGCGAATTTACGGGTGCCCCACATTTGAGTGCTACACCAAGACTCACCGTGATGAGGTTAGTGATTTATTTAACCTAAGACATGGGATCATAGAATCGAAGACAGTTGAGACCAAGACTGTAAACATTATGTGAGTTCATCTAGAATAAATTTTGGGTTGTGTTCTGAGCTATTCGTTCCCATACTTGACAATTAAGCATGTGAAATAGAACTGATTATGTTTAGTTTGTCTTACGATACAGATTTTCACATCCAAATTGAAATGGATCGTTACTTCGTTGTTCGTACATGGATGTACTAGCGGATCAACCTCCTGGACCGTAGGTACTTATAAGTATTGACCGTGTCGGATTAGTATCGATCTATCGTTTTGGTATGGACCGTATCGGTTGGTATTGGCCTTAGCGAATTGGTATCGTCCTATCCGATATGTATCGGCCGTATAGCCATTAAGTCATATTGGCCTTATCGATTTGGTATCGGTCATATCCGATAGGTATCGGCCGTGTTGGATTATTATATACCATTTCGGATTAGTATCGTTGAAGGTTTAGTAACAAGTGTACTTGGATTTCTCTCTTCTAGAGCTAGATTACCATTGCAAGAGAGTCACGAGAGCGTAGATGGCCAGTTACAGAACATACATACTTCCTTTTCAATCTCGCTTTTCCTGATGGAAAATGAAGTATGTATGTTACTGTAACTGGCCAATCACGATCTGGTGATTCTCTTGCAATGGTATTCTAGCTCGAGAAGAGAGAAATTCAAGTACAGTTGTTACTAAACCTTACACGATACTAATCCAAAAAAGTCTATACTAATCCAGCACGGCCGATACCTATCGGATATGACCGATACCAAATCGATAAGACCAATATGAATCCTAGCTATTCGGCCGATACATGTACATATCGGATATAGGACGATACCAATATGATACGTCCTATACCAAACCGATAGACCGATACTAATCTGATACACTAGATACTAAGTACATCTAGCATCTCTGTGGATCCACAAATTACTGCACGATAGTACCAACGACTCCAGTTACATCCGGTTATTGGTGAGTACATGATTACATAGTAATTCTGTTAGTCTTGTGATACAGATTTTTACTCTCTCATGCTACCAACGTCATAACTTTTCGAGTGCTGCTCCCTCTAATGATGATGAACGCAAAAAACTAACGTCACAACTTTTATAACTTGAGTCAATTTCTTTATCCTATATGAAAATTTCTGTTGTCAGAAAGATGGCTCCTAGGACTCGTCGAGGTGGTGCTGCTAGTCGAGGAAGGGGTCGAGGCAAGAAACCCTTGGAGGTCGACACGGAGGAAGTCTCCGTCGTCAAACAAGAGCCGGTGACTGTCAAGGAAGAACCGATGACCATCAGGGAAGAGATTGCTCCCAAGCTTGAAGCTAAGGAGGAGCCACCGTCAGAGAGTAGTAGCATCGGGACCGACCCTCCTATCCCTACAGAAGACCTCAACCAGATTGAGCCTTCGTATGCAAAGTGGCTGATAGAATGGTACATGCCTCAACGCAACTATCATCCCTGGCTGTGAGGATTCATCGTCTGACTTGTGGTCTTTGTTGAGGCCAAAGTCGATTTTCCTATGTGTTTTGGAATATTTGTGAAAATTTTGGAATATTTGTGCTATGATCGGTCGTCAGGATTGGATATTAGGTTACTGTAACTGGCCAACTCTTTCCTATGTGTTTTGGAATATTTGTGAAAAATTTGGAATATTTGTGCAATGATCGGATTATAACGATGGATATTAGGTTACTCTTCCGGATAACTGATGTCTATTTTATATTAATTTGGTTTGGTCTATATGATTCTTGGATAATTGGTGTGCATTAAATTCGTATGTGCATATTTTGGTCTATGTGATTCTTGGATAATTGGTGTGCATAATATATTTGGTCTATGTGATTGTTGGATAATTGGTGTGCATTATATATTGGTTTGGTTTATGCAAATTTTTGCGAACAGCTAAAAAGCAGTAAATTTTTTTCAAAATATTCTCAGTTAGCGACGGACTTGTGACCGTCTTGCGACGGATGTTTCCAGTTTCCGACGACTTTTCGACGGTTATTCCGTCGCTAACTGGATATTTGAAAATTATTCCCAGGTAGCGACGGATGGTCGACGGACCATCCGACGAGCTGATTTATTGTTCGACGGAATAGCGATGACATATTCGTCGCCCGTATTCTGGAAATAACAAGAATTTTCAGAACAAGGTCGACGGTTAATCCGTCGCTATGCGGTCGATACGTTGCGACGGCATAGCGACGACTTGTCCGTCGCCAAGTTGCTGGAAATGACATAAATTTCCAGAAGCTGGTCGACGATTTTTCCGTCAGCAGACCGTCGCTAATCTGTCACTTAATATCGACGTTATCGACGGATTAGCGACGCAACGATACGATCTGATACGCCGTTACGACGGGTTACCGACGAAAAGTTACGTCGCTATTTCCTACACAGTTAAGTACTTAATAGTTGAAATGGACGGAAATCCGTCGGGAACGTGTCGCTAAGTCTTCGTATTGTGACGTCGACTATCCGTCGCTATTCCGTCATGTGACGACAACTTAGCGACGGATGGTTATTAGCGACGAGCTGATTGCCGACGGATGTTTTTGGCCAATATTCGTTGGCAATCGGTCGCTAATTGTAATTACCGTCGTCTTAGCGACGGATTCGGCCGTCGCTAAATCGATAAATTTTGGTAGTGACATAAGGCTCCGGCTCGGAGGCTAAAGACACAAGTTCTCCGTGTGCGGTCCACTGATAATAATTTGGCATGAAACCCCTCGAATACAAATGATATGTCACATCCACTTCCGAATGATATTTCAAGTTGCGACATCTCATACATGGACACTTAATTTTTGTACGGTCCATGTACTGAGGGAACGCCTTGGCAAACTGCAGGAACTGTTGCACACCCTTATAAATTTATCCCGTACACCGCACATGTCATCAGGATGACGATTGTACATCCACAAACGGTTTCGCAGATAGTAATTCATATCCATTTTAAGATAATTCTGCAAAGATTGACACAGATAATAATTCATCAGGATGACGATTGTATATCCACAAACGGTTCTGCATAATTGCCAAGTGTGGGGACGAATGGCTCAGAATACAACCCAAAATGCATTCTAGCATACATTAGTTTGAATCATCTATGTTCTGTACATATTGTGTAGTATATGTTCTTATCGAATCTAGTATCTGAAGGATGTAACAGAATCAAGATGAACCCACATAATGTAATACTAAGACATTATCTACTACTAAAAGATGTAGTGATAGGTTGTCGTATCATCATTGCCGAGGGATGGGGGTCGGAGGACAGTCAACTTTATCTACGGCTACATAGTTTATTCCTTGCTAGTCGAATGGCTGCAGGGACTATGTCCTGATCACGATGTCGTACCATAGATTATCTACTACTAATTAAGACTTTCAACTAAGCAGTCAAAGGGTACTGAACAGAAAGTCTAATTATAAGACTTTCAACTAAGCAGCGTTGTAGGATTTAAAATATGGTATTCAGGATTAGTATCCATCCTTCGTGACATAGCTGACTCTGCCAAAACCTGACCAACATATCCTACACTAATCATTCCATATTTCAGTAATGTAAGTGAGCTAAATCATACTCAACTGTCGAGAATACTTAGGAGAAAACTCATTTACAGGATTAGTATCCATCCTTCGTGACATAGCTAAAATTTTATAGAGCTCGATAATAATTATTAGTCAATTTATTCATCATTTCAAAACCCTGAAAAAGCCCAAAAAAACTCCCAGTATCAGTAAATAGGGCTCGAACCCTAAATTAGAATTCGAATCCAAGCAAAACATCAAATTGACAGTTGATATGCCCAGTATCAGTATATAGGTGTCACACTGTGAGTCTCGTGTCCTCACAGTGGGACACGACGTGTCCAAACCAACAAAATAGGTGTCATACGAACTAGAAGCGAGTCTACTGTGGGTCTCGTGTCCACATAGTAGGACACGACATGTCCAAACCAACAAAATAGGTGTCACACAGACTAGAAGCGAGTCCACTGTGAGTCTCGTGTCCACACAGTAGGACACAACGTGTCCAAACCAACAAAATAGGTGTCACACGAACTAGAAGCGAGTCTACTGTGAGTCTCGTGTCCACACAGTGGGACACGACGTGTCCAAACCAAAAAAATAGGTGTCACACGAACTAGAAGCGAGTCCACTGTGAGTCTCGTATCCACACAGTAGGACACGACGTGTCCAAACCAACAAAATAGGTATCACACGAACTAGAAGCGAGTCCACTGTGAGTCTCGTGTCCCCGGCAGCGAGTCCACGCTCTCGTGGACACGAACTACAAGCGAGAGAGAGAGCTAGAAGACGAGGAGAAACTGGGAAGCAGGGGGGAGAGTTACCTGAGGAGGAGCTACCTGAGGAAGGAGGAGGAGAAGGAGGAGAAGAAGGAGGGAGATCGCCGGAGGAGCGCCGCGGAGGAGGAGGCCGGAGGAGGGAAATCGTCGGAGGGGCGTCGCGGAGGAGGAGGGCACGAAATATTTGGGGGGAAATTTTGTGAAAGATCAAAAAGCGAAACCCTTGCTATATGAAACTATTAGCGACGTTATTCTAGAACGTCGCTAAACGTCTCTGGTATTTATGAAACGACGACGCTACTTAAATTGCGTCGCTACACGTCGCTACATCAGCGACGTGTACCGACGAACTTGCGACGCCTATTCTCATTTAATAAATTACAGCCGCTAGACGTCACTATTAGTCGCTGTCTGTGACAAACAGCGACGTCTTGTATAAACGTCGCTAAAACCCCAAAAAATAGCGACGTTTTTCTTTGGAGTCGCTAAATACGTCGCTAATATGACTTATTTTGGTAGTGTATGATCTCTTGCCTAATATACTCATTAATTTGGACAACATAGAAATTGTTTGTTAATTAGCAAAGAGTTAAGTGAGACTTGCTTTAATCCAATTTAATTTGTTGATTCCTAATTCACATCTATTCTGTATCAATTTTGGTATCAGAGCATGGTTTAGGTTTTGTTTGCATTAGATTTCTTCAATTTGTGCATTGAGACCATATAGTTATGACCCATATCATATTGCATGAGTACCCGTTGCGGTAGGCAATACCAACCCACTCCTGATATGACCCCTAAATAAGATCAAATGTTGCAAGAAATTCTAAATCGCCTAATTAACATGAAAAAAGATGTCAATACGCTAAGAACAAATAATGAAGATACTAAAAACCGACTTGAAGGACTAGAACGAGAATGTCATAGAACTCCTGGCCTGTTGGATGAGGGTTTCCATCATAGTGACCATCGCGAGAACCCTAGACTTAGTGTTGTTCGATGTGTTTTGTCACAAGGGAGAGCCACTGACGATTGGCGTCGTACCTCCATCTTTTACACCTTTATTAGAATTTGTAATCAATCATGTAAGGTGATTTTGGATAGTGGAAGTTGTGTTAACGCTATTGCATCTAATGTGGTAGCTAAGACTGGTCTTAAGACTGAACCTCACCCTAACCTGTATAAGGTTAGATGGATAGACGAGTCATCCATCAACATTAAGGAGCGATATCTTATTCCTGTAGAATTTGCTATTTACAAAGACAATGTATGGTACGATGTGATTAAAATAGATGTAGGACATATCATTTTAGGAAGACCTTGGCTATTCGATTTAGACGTCATTCTCTATAGTCGTTCCAACTCTTGCACCTTCATGTATAAGGGTCAAAAGATTGGGCTCAATATATCATATGCAACCAAAGCCTAATCAAATAATGAGAAGAGTATAACCTCAGATAAGATATGCCCTTTGTCACGCCCCAGATCCAGAATACCGGAGAGCAGAGGAATGACTCAGCCAGCTACGTATTACGGGTAGATGAATACCGTATAATACGATCAATACTGTCTACCAGACAAGGGATGCATACTACATACAAGTCTCACTAGGATTACTCAACATCTATTGTCTCAATCATTTAAACAAGAAGCAGTAATATAGAACATATAAGATAAAGCAGTAAGGCGTCACAAACGCTTAGTCAAAATATTCTGGAGATCTGGTTTTACAAAACATAGCCAGATGATATATATAACAAGATATACACAATCATTATCAGCTACAGTCTGATTTAGTTACAATTATGTAAAAGCAAGTGCAAGACAGTCCGACTAAAACATGTTGGTGTCAAGCGAAAAAAGTAAAGTAAGCAGTAAAACGAGCAGGGAAGCAAGGAACCCACTCGTGTCCTCCAGCAGCCATTCTCCTAGTACTGACCATCTTGGGGTAAAAGTAAGTTGGATCCTCAGGAACTGACTCTAAATGTGGTTATGCAAAACCAGTCAGTTAGACTCCAAATAGCAAGTACCATAAGGAATCACGAAATACAGGAATAAAACCAGTATGAAGTAAATAAAGTATAATAAATATTAGTTTCTATTTTTTGCTACTGGGGTTTACGTGACATCGCGACACTTCGAACCAACTCTCCAACCAAACATGGACATAAGTTGACCCGTCATATCATGACATTCTACTTACATTAGTAGTTAACAGAATAGGATACTGTGCACAGAAAATCCAAATTAAAGCGGCAATACAACTACTATGGCTTGCTAACTGTAAGTTCCAAGTTATCTTGGAAAGATGCCTTATTGAATTCCTCAGTTCTTACCATGTACAAGCAAGGTCAGTCTATCCATAATCAATTGCACCAATCATTAATTACACGGGTCCTAGCAGGACGCCCGTCAACAATATTGCAAAAAAGTAAACATATACTACTCCCTATCCGTGTGGTAGATTTGCAGCATCCATGGGGACCAGCCGACATGGCGGGGCACTATTTGTCCCGAAAATGACTGTCATGTAAGAACTCGAAAATTCATTTCTCTCCATGCAATAGTTATTGTATGTTACTTAGTTGTCCCTACGTTAATTGAAATCACATGCCGTGGGTCATAATCATTCTTAATGAGTACATCCATACGGGGTATGATATGTATAACTGTATAACTATACCAGTACAGTTAGGTTATAGGTTTTACATAGCGTAATGTAGCAAACAAACCTAGCCACGGGATAATCATGCCTTGACTGTAAGATACATGTATTATTTTTGTACTAAGAAAATATCTACCAGTGCATTAGCACATATTCAATATTGCGTGAAATGAAAGCAATTATATAATTAGAAATATCAGCACGAGTACGCATGTCAATGATCGGGATCGGCTAGTTAGTCACAATAGTTCACTGTGTAAACAGGAACGTGTCTCATTCAATTCAATAAGACGACTAACCAGTCTCTTAGTTCCAAATATAGGAACACATCACTACCAAAATAAGTCATATTGGCGACGACATTAGCGACTCCGGCTAAATACATCGCTATTTTTTGTGTATTTAGCGACGTATAAAAGTGACGTCGCTGAACGTCGTATTCAGCGACGTTTAGCGACTAGCATTATGGTTTGGAAAGAACAAGTCGCGATTTAGTCGCAGAACGTCGCTGATTGATTTTATTTAGAGATGTTTTGTGACTCTTACTCCAGTACGTCGCAAATTTATTAGTTAATAACGAAGTTTAGCGACGTCTTTATAAGACTTCGCTAAAATCTTTCATATAGGGTGCTGGGAACCGATCAAATTCATTTTCTTTCCCCCAAAATTTTGATCTTCCGCACACCTCGAGCCCCAAATCTCTCTCCCCCTCCCCCTCTCGTCTCCGGTGACCTCCTCCCCCCCTCTCATCTCCAGCGACCCCTCCCTGCGGCAACTTCCTGCCCTCGGCGACCCCCTCTATCGGCGACCCCCGTCCCTCCGTCGCACCTCCACCGTCGAGTCCCCTCGTCGACGCCGACCCGACCAGTCCCCTCCGCCGCTGCTCCATCCCCGGCGACCCCGACCCGACTCCGACCAAGGCAGGTAAACCCTAACCCTAGCTCCCTTCTCCTGACATGCTGACACAGATACGACACGTACACACGTTGACACGACAGACACACACTGACACGATACGCACACACGCTGATACGATATGCTGACATGACACACACACGCTGACACGATACGCTGTTTAGTATGTCACACTCACATGCTTGTGAGTATATGACAGTTTGGAGAGGAGAGGACTGTCAAAAAATAGTTTTATGTGGTAACCCCATTGTGAGAACACATGAGTGGCTATGGGCTAATGTGCATCCTAGTGAGTGAGTGTTAGAGTGAGGTTTCCTATGAGTGAACTTGAGTGTCTAGGAGATGAGTATCCTGTGACAGGTTAGAATATGAGGTATCCTAAGAAGTATATACTATATAGAGTATCCTAGTACCTAGAGTGTATATATAGAGTATCCTAGTACCTAGAGTGTATAGAATATCCTAGTACCTAAAGAGTATCCTCTAGAGTGTATAGAGTATCCTAAGATATTGGGGATTACCTACTCTGAGAACCTTGCTAAGAAGTATCCTAGTACCTACAATGTATAGAGTATCCTAGAAGTGTAGGTATTATTGGTACAGTATTTTGAGCCCTTCTATAGAAATTAAATTTACTTATGCCAAGCCTTTTGGGCCTATCAGAGTTATAGATTTTTTTGAAAATCTAGTATAACGCTAATTGCCTCAAAATGCTTGCATAAGTAAGAGTTTATAGAGTGAGTATACTAGTAGTATATCGTAGTATCCTAGAGTGTATAGAGTGAGCTTCCCTACTTTCTTTCTACTCATTCGGGTCATTGAGCTGACTATTTCGCATAATAGGACGATGGACGAGCTCTGGATGACCGCCGCTGGTGGTCTTCAGAGGGGTACGTACTACGGTATAGGATCCTACGGCGCCTTTGTGGTGATGCAGTCATCCAGAGCCTCCTCTGCCAGTGTGCATTCCCCACAGCCCTCAGGGGAGTCGGTCCGAGTGGGGGAACTCTGTCGTCAGCTTACTGAGTTGCGTGACGAGATGTTGCGGAGGATGGAGGAACAACCCCAGTCTCAGTCGCAGACGGACGATGTGGCCCTCACCGCACGATTTGATATGCTCGAGCGCACCATTAGGAAGACGGGCGAGAGGACGGATCATGTCGTTCAGGCGGTGTAGGAGAGGACGGATCTTGTCGTTCATGCTTTGCACGGGACGCAGGCGGCCATTGGCGAGCATGTTTCGAGGCTGACAGCTGTTATCGATTCCACCAACTCCAGGCTGCTAGCCATGGAGCGGACACTTCTTGGTCGTGCTTCGGCATCCACACCGACTGCAGTGGCTCCACTACCTCCTCTTCCTCCTACTGATGGGTCGTCACCGGTGATGCTGACCCCGAAGCAGTATAGGTGTCACCCTCATTTCCCGTATTTCGTATTTATACTCGTATCTGGATTTTTGCATTTATTTTTATTTTTTTCAACTTGTGGAATTTCGGTATTTCTCGTATTTTGGGTTTTTTTTGACATGGCTCGGTTTTAATGGGATTGGGTTGGTTTGGTTTGGTTTAATATGTATTAGAACACCTTAGCCTAAACTCCACCCTCAATACACCACATCCCACCCTTTTTAAAACTCCACCAACTTTTCTCTCTTCTCATAAACCACCATTTATTTTTTCTTCTCCTTCCTCTACACAACACTCTTATCCTTCCACTACACACACCCACCCATAGGCAAGTGCACCTTGCCACCACATGAGAATCCTCTTTTATTTGTCCATTTGCTAGTTTAGGACATGGTGATCAACATTAGAACTTAGCATTTTGTGATTTGGAGTCTCCATTGCTCTAGATCTAGGTTTTCCTAATTTTCAGTTTTGTATGGTTTTGATCTACTTAAGTTGGATTTTTATGGGTTTTGATGTTTCCATGTGGAAGAGAGTTCAATTCCACCCTGGTTAGAACTTTGGAAATCTGGATTTGGAGTTCGGATGACCAAGCTGTGATGCCTTAAAGTTTTGGGAGCCATGAGAGCTTCTTCTCAGCCATGGAGAAGAAGACCTAGACCCTGCGTGCGTGTTTTTACGCGTACGCAGCTCTCTGCTTGCGTGCTTTTGCACGTACGCAGCTCTCATGCGTGCGTGACTTTTCACGTACGCAGCTCTCATGCGTGTGTGACTTTTCACGTACGCAGCTCTCATGCGTGCGTGACTTTTTTGCGTACGCTGCTCTCCTGCGTGCGTGACTTTTTACGTACGCTGCTCTCTTGCGTGCGTGACTTTTCGCGTACGCAGCTCTCCTGCGTGCGTGACTTTTCACGTACACAGCTCTCCTGCGTGCTTGACTTTTCACGTACGCTGCTCTCTTGCGTGCGTGACTTTTCGCGTATGCAGCTCTCCTGCGTGCGTGACTTTTCACGTACACAGCTCTCATGCGTGCGTGACTTTTCGCGTACGCAGCTCTCCTGCGTGCGTGTCTTTTCACGTACGCAGCTCTCCTGCGTGCGTGTCTTGTGCGTACGCTGCACCCTGAACCCCTTGCTTAACCCATTGGCTCTTGGAGTTTTGGTCTTATTTCCTTAAGCTTGGCTCTTCTATAGCCCTGTATATTGATATTTTATTAGATATTTTATGCCCATTTTATATCCTTACGCCTTTTGTCATGAACTTGATTTTACTTAATATGTTTGGAATGACTTTTGTACATGGCATGGTATGACAAGGAACTAGCATAACACGATAGTGACCCGTAGTGGTGCACTCCTGACATGACCAACCTGACATGATAGTGGCCCGTCGTGGCGCATTCCTGACAAGTACCCTGACATGATTTATCTTGATGCTGTTGCGACGGCTAGCTTAACTTGACTTGCCTTGACACCGTGGATAGTTCTTTCTTGCTTGCTTGTTAAAACCACTTGTCCTGTCTTGCATTATGTCTAGGATGGGACTCCTGAGTACCACGGTCAGGAGTACCTACTAAAATGGATTAAGGTTAATAACTAGAATAACATAGTAGTCATGAAGAGATGACACAGCTACAGGCAATCCCGTTACCTGGACGCTCTTGGGATCTGTAGCCTGTCGTCGAGTAGGGCACATTTCCAGTACACCGTCGCGTGTTGCACCCTCTAAGTCACCTAAGGGTATATTTATCTTTCGGGCAATGTACCCACCAGAATTCAATCCCTAACTTTCGACCTGGGTAACCTGGATGGTCTGCAGGGCTTATGGCTGTGGAATCATCTCATTGCATCTTGTTAGTAATTAGGCCTGTGATAACCCTAGTTAGTTAAAGTAGTAAGCCGTAGTATCTGCTTGGCCGTGATTGATTGAATGAGATATAACCAGTCTAGCCATGTCTTGATCCAGTACAAGATTGCTTCCTGTCTTGATTTCTTACATTATTATCTTGCTTATAAATGGTGGAAAACCAAGTTCTGTTCAGACGAAGGGTTACAACCCCGGTCCTTGTTTGGTTTACGGGTTGTAACCTGGCTATCGGAATAGTTTCATGTTTATCTCGTCGTATATCATCTTGACATATTTTCGTAAATTTTAGTTTTAATATTAGATCTTTCTTGTGCTAATTGCTGGCTTTTGTTCTTATTTCGTGGTCCCCTTGTGGCACTTGCTCTTTCTGGGGTTGACCCAGCTGGTTTTGTGTGGCCAGATTTCGGAGGAGCTCCCGAGGATCTACCAAGCTTCCAGCCTATTGGTGACAACTAGACGGAACCCGGGCTACGAGTGGGTTTTCTATTTTTGTTTCGCTCACTCTATTGTAAAATTATTCTTTTGAGGCGTTTAGCCGACGAGCACCTGTTAGCTCGATGCACTTTACTTACTGTCTGCCTACGGGCTGTGAACATGATTAACAAATCCTAGGGTTGATCATGTACGACTAAACTCTTGCTAATCCTAACATTTTGTAACGACTAGCTTCATGATCAGCTGAATATGTAATATTTGGGATGCCTTATTATTGTATATTTAATGATCATACATCTTGCGACCTTACTTACTTGCTTGTGATTGAGACATTAGGCTTGTTCATGACCATAAGAGACTGTTGGCTTGTAGTAAACCCTCATATATCTAGACAGCCGTGACTGTATATCGAGGTGGTTTCCATTTCAATATACGTAGCTGGCTATGTCTGCCCCCGCTCTCCAGTATTCTGGTTCTGGGGCGTGACAATAGGTTCCTGGTGTCCTAGGTGCAGGTACTGCCTACTCCTCATCCTTCTCCTCATCCTGACCAGGCGTAGTCCTTTATTGGACTTGTTTTCATTTGTTGTGTTGGTGACCCATTGTTGGGTCTTTATGTATTTGTTGGTGACCCATTTTTGGGTCTTTATGTATTTATTTTATTTCGGGTATGACTATTTGTGTTATGTTATGTTGAATATTATCGGACATACTTTTTATAGCCGTTTGGTAGTAGATTTGTATCCACCCGGCTATTTCTTGTCTTTCTGACCATTCGATTCTATTTATTTGATTATTGGTAGTGCATTATTTTTATTTGTCTCTATATTGGTTTACCGGTGTTGAGTGTTCCACCGAAGGGGTCGACGAACCCAGGGAATTCTACGGAGGGTTGCTCCGGGTCTATTATTTACAAACTAAAACTATAAATGCAGGTACAATATTTTTAATATAACTATTATTTATGTGAAATGCATACTGCATTCTATTTTTATATTTTTTTAGGAATTAGCGATGTTTAGCGACGCTTAGCGACGGTCCACGACGCATACATACATCGTTAGAACGTCACAAAACTGAGAATCAAAATGTCGCTAATCATCGCAGAACGTCGCAGATACGTTGACGTGGCAAACTGTACAGGTCAGCAAATCTAGTATCCGAATGTCGGTATTCAAGTATCGTAACGTCGTAAAACGTCGCAAAAATGATGACATGGCAACAAAAAATTTGTCAGATATAGAGTCGAAAAACGTCGTTAATCTCTGACTGTAACGTCGCTAAAACCTGAATGGACAACTACAACCAGCAACGAAATGTTACGTCGCTAATTAGCAACATTTTTGTCGGTAAACGTCGCTAAAACTAGTGACGTCGAGCATCGTCGAATGACGTCGCTATAGCGACGAATATCGACATTTTACAAGTTAGCGGCCATGAATAACGCGACATGCCCGAAACGTCGCTAAAAACGTCGCTGTCAGAAGTTAGCAACATTTTTTTACTATTTAGCGACGTTGTTCGGCGTCGCTAATATGAGATATTTTGGTAGTGCGTGATCAATGTTCAATCAATATAGCAATCTTTGTCAATTCGTGACAAGGCATGAAAGTCAGTCTAGTATTCAGTTGGATCGAGTATATAACTCTCAAGGATCAAGTATAAGTGACTAGGAGGTCCTCAAGTCATCCAAGGCACATGAGTCACAATCTAAACATCAATAAGCACCAAATCAGAAAATCAGGACAGCTGGTGCGACTGTGAATGGTGCGGCTGTGAATGGCACGACAGCAATGACGCGATTGTGAATGGAGCGACACAGAGGCGCGACTACGAATAGTGCGACACAATGGCACGGCAATGAATGGTGCGGCACAATGGCGAGACTGTGAATGGCACGACACAATGGCGTGGCAGTGAATGGCGCGGCACAATGGTGCGACTGTGAATGACGCGGCAGTGAATGGCGCGATACAATAGCACGACAGTGAATGATGCGGCACAATGACACGACTGTGAATGGCGCGGGTGTTGTTCTTCAAAGCATCTCAAAAACTCGATCCCATAGAATCCCAAAACTTCAAATGGTCATAACTTCTAATCTATAAGTAATGAGATGAAACAAAAGCAAACTAGCTAAAAAATGAACCCTCTTAGACATAGAACCATTTGTATTTAAAGAACAACAAGATTTGAAGGTCAAAACCCCATTTTCTGCAAAGAACCCATTTTCTTTAAATTAATTGAAACACATGAAAATGAAATTTAAATGCTACGACTACAACATTAATCATGCAAAGAATGAAAGGAGGAAGAGAATGGAACAATAAAATTGAAGCTTTGAGAAATTCCTCCATATTGTGCAAGATGTACTTGTCTCTCTCTAATGGCTAGGGTTTAGGTAGAAAAGAAATGAATGGGAGTGAATGAGGAGAGAGAGAGAGAGAGAGAGAAAGAGAGAGAGAGAGAGAGAGAGAGAGAGAGAGAGAAAGAGAGAAAGAGAGAGAGAGTGGTATAAATACCAAGTCTAAGGGATCTCCACCATTCATTCCTCTCCACTCAATCTAGGTCATTCATCCCTTTTTATGTTGAACCAAGCCAAACCAA